>SMMG02000177.1:0-56779 GCA_005393395.2 Gossypium australe
AAACAAAAGCTTGCGAAAAATATTTAGAAAATGTTTCCGAAAATAGAGCTTGCTGGTTGCAAATGGCTCGATTTATTTTGAAAATATCAATAGGTAGAATTTGTCTACACTTGTTATATAGACATATTCTAAACATCTTATTAATAATAGGAGTATTTCTCCCTTTACTAATAAAATATTGAAATGTATCAAGAAGATTGTTTATCTCCTTAATATCCATATATTCGATTAGGATATCATCCCAATCTCGGTATAAATAGATTTTAGTAATAATTCTTCAGATTTATTTCTTCAGTTGTTTTTTCAACTAAGAATTCTGAGAATTGGGTAAGAGCTTTTCTGAAACTAGCCCTTTGTTCCAAAATATGGTTTTTCCATATTGTTTATGAAATGGTAATATTCTGGGGTAAGCCTGGATTATAAAAATCCTTTAGATTCGAGAATTCAGAGTTTTGTTGGTTTTTCAACAAAGCATCTGCATATTTGAGAATTTCAGAATCGGTAGGAGGCTTTTGAGAAAATTGAGAATAATCCACCTGTGTTGGTGAATGTGATCCAATTGGTTGGTTTACCAATGGATATGGTAAATAATATCCCTGGTTAGGATAAATTGTACCTGTGTTGGTGCAACCATAAATCCTTGTTTAGGAATTATTTTTGCAGGTGCAGCCATAAATCCTTGTTTAGGACTTATAGGTGATTTTCCCTTGTTGGGTTTTTTATGGACAGTTCTCCATCCATCATTTTCTTTTAGAGGTTGTTTACCTCTATCCATGAGGCCTGCTAAGAAAATCAGCAACATTAGTAAAAATAAATTTATTATTTTCTACTAATGGTATTTCTATAGAAGTGTTTTCTATAGATAATATAACCGATTTTTATTAACAGTAAAGGGTAAATATTGATTTAGAAAATTATTACCTAATAATATGTCTCCATACATATCAGGTAAACATAATAATTTTGGAATTATAAATCTAACATTGTTTATGTAGATTGGTATATTTTTAGCTTTAAAATAGATAGTTTTGCTACCATTTATTCCATTAATATTTATTATCTTTTTTACAGGTTTCCAATATTCTTCAGGAAGAATATCCTTCTTACAACTACTGGTTGTAGCTCTGTATCTAATAAAGCATGTAAAGAATATTTTTTATAGTCCTTACCACATAATGTAATTTCAATGTATTTATTGAAATTTATATTATCAACTGAATAATGTATATCTTCCATTCTAGTGTTTCTAGAATTTCTACTTGGTGTAGTAGGAAAAATAGGAATATGAACTGTTTTCATACCTATTGGTGTAGATGTACTTTCATTATCCTCTTCTTCCTCTGGTTGAGAACTAGAGGGTAATACTAAATTATCATCTGTATTAGTAATCAGATTATTCTGAAATATAATTTGTCACCAGATGACATGTATTCAATAGTACTTACTGGTTTAGAAGTACTAGCATTATTGGTTTTATCGATTATCCAGTCTTTTGGAATCGATAAATCTTTTAAATGTAATAGCTTTGGTTGAATTTCTGTAGTAAATTTATTGGGCTCAAAAAGCTCAATAATTTTATTATTTATTTCTTTTATTTCAACCTCTGCTGTATTAGTATATTCATTAATAGAAGTCCAGCTGATTGCTAAATCTTCTGCTAAATCACTAATATCAGAATTTTTTGTTTGAATTCTAAGGCATAGACACTCTTCTATTAGAGGGTCTGTTATAGAGATAAAGTAATTTGGTTTAACTTTGAATCCTATAACACCTGTATGTAAATTAGATTGAATTCCTCCAATAAGTGCTTTTATTGGATTTTCAAATCTTTTATCTAATAATACTGCTAGGATAGGAACATCATGACCTCTTCTAAATAAAGCTCTAATTGTTATCATAATGACTCCTAGATGTATATATCTAACCTGAGGATAATTTTTTCTAATCCTTTTTATTTTTTCTTTGGTAAATAAAGGGATTTCTGTTAATCCTCCTTTGGTATCTTTAGCGACTGTATTACCGCTAATTTTTTCTATGTGTCTTTTTGACCATATTTTAAACTTAGAAATTTTGTAAATTTCTTCTTTAGAAATATGATTTTTATTAATTTTTTCAATTATATCATCAGAGAAATCAATTTCTTCTCCGATTATATTTCCTAACTTAATATCCTGTTGTTCAGAATTAGGAATTTCTTCTAATTGTTTATTAGAACTATTTCCCAACATAAAGATGTATTCATCAGAATCTGTATCAGACTCTGTTTCTGATAATAACTCATATAATATCTCAGTAGGATTTGTTTCCTCACTAAAACATATTTCTAGATCTTGTTCTTCAAGGTTTTTAATAATCTTTCTAGCATTTTTGCCTTTGTTAGGACAATTTGTTGCTATATGACCTTCTTCATCACAAATAAAACACTTACAAATTTGTTTTTTAGTCTTATCAGAAGTTTTTCTTCTAACAAACTTTCTCCTATTATTATTATTATTATTACTAATATTTTATTACTAGGTTTCCATCTAGCTAACTTATATTTTTTATTTCTTTTATGTTTTTTATAAGGTTTTGAACGTATAGAGTTACAACCAAACTCCCATTCACCTTCTAACAATTTTGTACAGTATCTATGACTCAATTTATTTTTGACTTGTTTAGCCGCTTACTCTGTAAACAGTGTAATATAATTCTTTCTTTCGCAAAATTAATTCTATTACCTATAGTATCAATATTATTAATATCTGTTTTATTATCATTACTACATTTGATAATGAAAGAAGCATATTTGTTTATGCAAATTTCATCCCAAGGTGGTGGTAATTTATGAAAATATTGGTTTTTCCAATGATCTATGCTATCATTTTTAACTTTTGATATTCATGAAGAAATTTTTTAGAAAATTCTTCTAAATATTTAATATCACATAATTTTAATTTAGACAAGATGTAACTGGCTTGGCTATCTTGATCTTTTTATTAGAATAACCACAAAATTCTGTTTTTAGAATTGAGGTTAATCCTTTTAACAAATCTTTAGGGGTGCTTATTTGATTAATAAGCTGACTTTTTTGTTCTCTTCCTTTCTCAGATTCTTCCCATCTTCTGAGAAATTGAAGAACATCTCCCTGAAAGGTTCCAACAAAGTAGTTTAAAAACTTTTCTTTTGTCCAAACTGTACTATTGTTGTTTACAACAATAGTCATAGACTGTGCCCAATCATCGATTGTTTTTTCATAATCAGATAAAGGAATATTAGTTAAATCTAAGTATACTCCTCCTTGAGCAACATTTCTTTTATTTAAATCATCTATTTTATAAGGTATAGGTATAGGCTGACTAGTTTCTCCTGGTGTTTCCAGTTTTATATCATTAGTAGCTATTTCTTCTATTTTATCACCTAATATTCTTGTTGTGTTTTCAACAATTTCGTGATTTTTATTAATAGATCTTAGACCATCATCTGTTTGAGGATCTGAGTCTAATTTTCTTTTACCATAAAGGTCTTTTATCTATTTCCCAAGGTTTAGGAACTATATAATTATCTGGATCTATGGGGTCGGTATCCATAGGTTCAGGAATTTCTATATTTTCTTCTGTTGAAGTTTCTTCTTCATCAGATTTATGGCTTGTAACATTAATATCCATATTATTAGAATTACTACTTTCTGTAGTTTCTAATATATAACTATCATTTTCATTATTATTAATAATATCATTATTACTATTATTATTATTATCATCATATTCTAACATATAATGATAATTATATTTTTCAAACAAATCTTTATGTTTTTCATAAAGTTCTTCTATTAATTTTAGATATTCAACTCTTTCAAGATTATCTTCCGTTTTAGAAAATTGGTTTTTCCAATGTTCTATCAAAGTTTTATAAGAGTCAAAATCATATTTTTCTTGTTTTTATCCTTTTCTCTTTTTTCTTTTGTTTTTTCTTTTTTATATTATTAATATTAGAAGATTCATCCGAAGACTCATCTTCTTCAGATAAAACTAATATATCATTACTATTACCGTAATATAAAGGTCCTAAATTTAAGTCTGATTCTATATTACTATTACTAATAACCTGATCTAATTTATTATTAACATCGGATAATAACTCTTTAGACTTGCTATTCAAATCTAAATTCGTTACTTCTCCCATATTATCTATTTTTTCTTCTACTTTACTAACCTTAGTATATAATCTATTAAAATATACAGACGTCATATCTATTAAACTATTGATACCTTTACTAAGAGCCGAAATATTATTTTCATTCTTAGAGTCTATATGCATAGTATGATTACAAGTTTTATCTTGATATAAACAATCCATTTTTTCCATTATTATTATCCCTGGTACCTAAAACCTTCTGTGTCTTAACGTCCTCTCAACGCCAACAACGTCCCACTCGGACTCAACGGCTACGAAGACTAACGACAGATATATGGGTTTTGAGATAATAACAGCGAAATAAACAGAATTGCAGATACAAAGATAGAAACTTACAATGATAACTACGATATGAGAACTCCAGAAATCGTTACTCCGGGGCTCCTCTGATAGGATATCTGATACCAATTTCTCGGGGGAGGGAGGTGTATGTGCACAAGCGGAAGGGTATATATCGTAGAATAATATTTCACTAGAAGAAAATAGATAATTTACAAAGAGAGATCAAGAAAGATTTCTTGATTTCTTAAGCAAAACTAAAAACTCTAATAAGCTATTCTAAAATCCGATTCAGGATTCGATCATCTTAAAACTCTAATAAACTATTCTAAAATCCGATTCAGGATTCGATCATCTTAAAACTCTAATAAACTATTCTAAAATCCGATTCAGGATTCGATGCCTTTTCCAGGCTACAACAATGCCTATTTATAGTGGAAAAAATGAACTCTAATTTAATTACAATTGAATTCCGAACAGTATGTTGATAAGAATGGCTTCATGATTTTTTCCACGTAGCCATCTTGATTTGTTTGCTTCCACCGTCTTCTATCAAAATTGTTGTGGTTGCTTCCACGTTTCAATTGCATTAAATGGTTGCTTCCATCATGCATGACATCATCTTTGTCTTTTGGTGGTTTCCTTCTTTTTAAGTCACCGCCAAAATTGAATGCATCTTCTTGCTTTCATTACTTGATGGTAACGGGTTGTTACATCAATAATTAAATTTCTTCCTTTTTTGGATTTTATCCTTCCTGGATATTTCTGAGATTCATCTCTTCGATTTCATCCAGGTGTAGGGATTCTGGTGAAGGTACTGGTGTGTTCCAGTGCTCCCACACTTCTCTGATTTCCGCTGTTAACGGATAATCTTCAATTTCCATTTCAGCTATTTTTGTTAATAGTGACATGGCTTCTTCGTTCTCGTGCCTCTGGGGATTTCCAGTGTCGTAGGCTAGGATTCTTCTACCGTCACTCCAGAACTCGAACGTGTTTTGTCGGAGTAGGAACTGAGCTTCCGCCATTAAATCAACTCCGGATTGGATTTGATAACGGAAATAATTTTTGTAACACTCGTCAATTGTTTTTGACAAATGCTCTTGATCTTCTTGGACCGCCAAGAGGGATCTTCCTCCAAGCATTTTATGAATAATCCATATTTGATATGGCTGATAAAATTTTTCTTTTTCAGCAATACCAATAAGGCTGTGTATTTTTATATAAAAATAGTAAACAAAATCATCTAAATTAACATAGTTTGTTAATCTAGATTTTACCATAGCCGGAAAATCTTTTAGTAAATGAAAAGAAAGATTTTGGACTGTTATTTCTTTAACAAATCCCCATTCAATACTGGTTATATCAAATGGATCATGATCAAGTCGAAATTTGATAGTAGGAATTTTTTCTCCTATATCATTTGTATAAACAAAAGCTTGCGAAAAATATTTAGAAAATGTTTCCGAAAATAGAGCTTGCTGGTTGCAAATGGCTCGATTTATTTTTGAAAATATATCAATAGGTAGAATTTGTCTACACTTGTTATATAGACATATTCTAAACATCTTATTAATAATAGGAGTATTTCTCCCTTTACTAATAAAATATTGAAATGTATCAAGAAGATTGTTTATCTCCTTAATATCCATATATTCGATTAGGATATCATCCCAATCTCGGTATAAAATAGATTTTAGTAATAATTCTTCAGATTTATTTTCTTCAGTTGTTTTTTCAACTAAGAATTCTGAGAATTGGGTAAGAGCTTTTCTGAAACTAGCCCTTTGTTCCAAAATATGGTTTTTCCATATCTTGTTTATGAAATGGTAATATTCTGGGGGTAAGCCTGGATTATAAAAATCCTTTAGATTCGAGAATTCAGAGTTTTGTTGGTTTTTCAACAAAGCATCTGCATATTTGAGAATTTCAGAATCGGTAGGAGGCTTTTGAGAAAATTGAGAATAATCCACCTGTGTTGGTGAATGTGATCCAATTGGTTGGTTTACCAATGGATATGGTAAATAATATCCCTGGTTAGGATAAAATTGTACCTGTGTTGGTGCAACCATAAATCCTTGTTTAGGAATTATTTTTGCAGGTGCAGCCATAAATCCTTGTTTAGGACTTATAGGTGATTTTCCCTTGTTGGGTTTTTTATGGACAGTTCTCCATCCATCATTTTCTTTTAGAGGTTGTTTACCTCTATCCATAAGGCCTGCTAAGAAAATCAGCAATCATATTGTTAGTACCTTTTATGTATATGACTTCGAAATTGAATTGGCATAATTCATTATACCATCTAATCCTTCTAGGTACTGTTTCTAAACTTTTATTAGTAAGAAACTGTTTGACAGCTTGATTATCGGTTTTAATAATAAAACTTTCTGGTGCTAAATATATTAGGAATTTTTTTATTCCTTTTTTTATTGCTAATAGTTCTTTTTCATAAATAGCATAATTAATTTCGCTTGGTTTAAACTTTCCAGAACTATATCCACAAATTAATTCTTCATTAGCTATTGTTTTAGCTTTTAATACACATCCCCAATTTCTTTCTGAGGCATCTGTTTCTAGAATTAATTTATCACCTTGTTTAGGTAAATAAACTTTTGGAATATAATTTATCTCAGACTTTATTTGTTTTATAATGTCTGAATCTTTGTTAGACCACTCAAAAGGCTTGTCCTTTTTGAGTTTTTCATATAACTCATCTAGTTTTTTAGACAAATTAGGGAAGAAATTTCTGCCATAATTAACAATTCCTAGAAATTGTTGAAGTTGTTTCTTATCAACAATTTTTTCTGGGAATTCTTTTATTTTAACAATAATATGATCTTGGAGTTTAAGACCATCAGATGATAATATTAATCCTAAGAATTCTATTTCGGTTTTTTCCAATTCTATTTTCTTAGGGCTTAATATTATTCCATGTTTGATAAATTTTCTAGCTATAATATTTAGATGTTTTCTATGATTTTCCAGTGTTTCTGAAAAAATTAGAATATCATCTATATATACTACACAAAATTTTTTATATTTTTTGAATATAGAGTCCATCCATCTTTGGAAGACTTGAGGTGCATTACAAAGTCCAAATGGCATTACTCTCCATTGGTAATGACCATTAGGTGCACTAAAAGCTGTTAATGGTCTGGATTCTTCTGTTAACATGATTTGCCAGAAACCAGATTTGCAGTCAAACTTACTAAAATATTTTGCTTGTTTAGCTTGGTTTATTAAGACTTCCTTTCTTGGAATAAAATAACCATCAAAAATAGTATTTTGATTTAGTCTTTTATAATTAATAACCATCCTAGCTTTTCCTCTTTTTATTTCTGCATGGTTTCTTACCATGAAAGCAGGACTAGAATGTGGACTAGTAGTTTCTTCTATTAATCCTTTATCTATAATTCCTTTATTTGTATATCAAATTCATCTATATCTTGTTTAGTATAGATCATAGGTTTTACTCTAATAATTTTATTGGGGTTTTTCAATTTTATGGTACAATATCTAGGACTATTTTTCCATAATTTTAATGGTTCTTCACTAAAATTATTTTCTAATATCTTAAACAACCAGTGATTAGTATCTAGTTGTTTTATTTGTTCATTCTTAGGAGGTGTAAAGTCCTGATCACATATATATTTATGATTTTCTACTAAGGGTACTTCTACCGAAGTATTTTCAGTAGTTAGTACAACAAAATTTTTTTCTATGGAAAATGGTAGATGTTGATATATAAAATTATTACCTAACAATATATCTCCATGCATTTCATGAAAACATAATAATTTAGGAATTACAAATCTTACATTGTTTATGTAGATTGGTATATTTTTAGCTTTAAAAAGGATTAATGTTTCAATACCATTGACACCAACAGCTCTAATAGGATTTTTCATAAGTTCCCATTTTTCTGATGGAATAGCATTTTCTCTACAGCTACTGGTTGTAGCTCCAGTATCTAATAAAGCATTTAAAGAATATGTTTTATATTCTCTAAATTGAAATATAATTTCTATGTAAGTATAATATTTTCTTGATTGAAAATGTGAAAAGGTAATAATATCCTTTTTTCCCATTTTTATTTGTTGAATTATTGGTTTTTCTAAATGAACTGGTTTTAGTTCAATTAGATATTTATTTTCCCAATATTTCTTCGGTTTGAATTTACCATAAGGATCCTGTTTATCAATTTCCTTAGGCTTAGATATTTTATAATCATATGGATCTGGGGGTTCAATTTCCATAGGATCTTGTTTTTCTATCTTTTCTTCTGTTGAAGTTTCTTCTTCATCAGAATTTTTACTAGTAACATTAATATCTATATCCATATTATTAGAATTATTACTACCTTCTGTTTCTAATATATAATTATCACTTTCATTATCATTATCTTTATTACTATCTTTATTATCATCATATTCTAACATATAATGATACTTATATTTTTCAAACAGATCTTTATGTTCTTCATAAAGTTCTTCTATTAACTTTAGATATTCAACTCTTTCAAGATTATCTTCCGTTTTAGAAAATTGGTTTTTCCAATGTTCTATCAAAGTTTTATAAGAGTCAAAATCATATTTTTCTTGTTTTTTATCCTTTTCTCTTTTTTCTTTTGTTTTTTGTTTTTTATTATTATTATTAGTTGAAGATTCATCCAAAGACTCATCCTCATCTGACAAAGCTAAAATAACATTACTATTACCGTAATATAAAGGTCCTAAATTTAAGTCTGATTCTATATTACTATTACTAATAACCTGATCTAATTTATTATTAACATCGGATAATAACTCTTTAGACTTGCTATTCAAATCTAAATTCGTTACTTCTCCCATATTATCTATTTTTTCTTCTACTTTACTAACCTTAGTATATAATCTATTAAAATATACAGACGTCATATCTATTAAACTATTGATACCTTTACTAAGAGCCGAAATATTATTTTCATTCTTAGAGTCTATATGCATAGTATGATTACAAGTTTTATCTTGATATAAACAATCCATTTTTTCCATTATTATTATCCCTGGTACCTAAAACCTTCTGTGTCTTAACGTCCTCTCAACGCCAACAACGTCCCACTCGGACTCAACGGCTACGAAGACTAACGACAGATATATGGGTTTTGAGATAATAACAGCGAAATAAACAGAATTGCAGATACAAAGATAGAAACTTACAATGATAACTACGATATGAGAACTCCAGAAATCGTTACTCCGGGGCTCCTCTGATAGGATATCTGATACCAATTTCTCGGGGAGGGAGGTGTATGTGCACAAGCGGAAGGGTATATATCGTAGAATAATATTTCACTAGAAGAAAATAGATAATTTACAAAGAGAGATCAAGAAAGATTTCTTGATTTCTTAAGCAAAACTAAAAACTCTAATAAGCTATTCTAAAATCCGATTCAGGATTCGATCATCTTAAAACTCTAATAAACTATTCTAAAATCCGATTCAGGATTCGATGCCTTTTCCAGGCTACAACAATGCCTATTTATAGTGGAAAAAATGAACTCTAATTTAATTACAATTGAATTCCGAACAGTATGTTGATAAGAATGGCTTCATGATTTTTTCCACGTAGCCATCTTGATTTGTTTGCTTCCACCGTCTTCTATCAAAATTGTTGTGGTTGCTTCCACGTTTCAATTGTATTAAATGGTTGCTTCCATCATGCATGACATCATCTTTGTCTTTTGGTGGTTTCCTTCTTTTTAAGTCACCGCCAAAATTGAATGCATCTTCTTGCTTTCATTACTTGATGGTAACGGGTTGTCACATCAATAATTAAATTTCTTCGTTTTTTGGATTTTATCCTTCCTGGATATTTCTGAGATTCATCTCTTCGATTTCATCCAGGTGTAGGGATTCTGGTGAAGGTACTGGTGTGTTCCAGTGCTCCCACACTTCTCTGATTTCCGCTGTTAACGGATAATCTTCAATTTCCATTTCAGCTATCTTTTTTAATAACTGAATGGCTTCTTCATTTCTTTCTATCTGGGTTCTTCCAGTATCATAGGCTAAAATTCTTCGTCCATCGGTCCAGAACATATAAGTTTTTTGATGGAGAAGATGCTTCGCCATACTCATTAAATCAATTCCGGATTGGATTTGATAATAGTTAAATTTATTATAACACTCATCAATGGTTTTTGACAAATGTTGTTGATCTTCTTCAACGGCTGAAAGGGCTTTTCCCGAAAACATAGTATTTATATTCCAAATTTGATATGGCTGATAAAAATTTTCTTTTTCAGCTATACCAATAAAGCTGCTTATTTCAATATGAAAATAATAGACAAAATCGTCTATATCTATAAAATTTGATAGCCGGGATTTGACTATCGCTGGAAAGTCTTTTAGTAAATGAAAAGAGAGATTTTGGACTGTTATTTCTTTAACAAATCCCCACTCAATACTGGTTATATCAAATGGCTCATGATTTAATCGAAATTTGATAGTAGGAATTTTTTCTCCTATATCATTTGTATAAACAAAAGCTTGCGAAAAATATTTAGAAAATGTTTCCGAAAATAGAGCTTGCTGGTTGCAAATGGCTCGATTTATTTTTGAAAATATATCAATAGGTAGAATTTGTCTACACTTGTTATATAGACATCATCTTATTAATAATAGGAGTATTTCTCCCTTTACTAATAAAATATTGAAATGTATCAAGAAGATTGTTTATCTCCTTAATATCCATATATTCGATTAGGATATCATCCCAATCTCGGTATAAAATAGATTTTAGTAATAATTCTTCAGATTTATTTTCTTCAGTTGTTTTTTCAACTAAGAATTCTGAGAATTGGGTAAGAGCTTTTCTGAAACTAGCCCTTTGTTCCAAAATATGGTTTTTCCATATCTTGTTTATGAAATGGTAATATTCTGGGGGTAAGCCTGGATTATAAAAATCCTTTAGATTCGAGAATTCAGAGTTTTGTTGGTTTTTCAACAAAGCATCTGCATATTTGAGAATTTCAGAATCGGTAGGAGGCTTTTGAGAAAATTGAGAATAATCCACCTGTGTTGGTGAATGTGATCCAATTGGTTGGTTTACCAATGGATATGGTAAATAATATCCCTGGTTAGGATAAAATTGTACCTGTGTTGGTGCAACCATAAATCCTTGTTTAGGAATTATTTTTGCAGGTGCAGCCATAAATCCTTGTTTAGGACTTATAGGTGATTTTCCCTTGTTGGGTTTTTTATGGACAGTTCTCCATCCATCATTTTCTTTTAGAGGTTGTTTACCTCTATCCATGAGGCCTGCTAAGAAAATCAGCAAACATTAGTAAAAATAAATTTATTATTTTCTACTAATGGTATTTCTATAGAAGTGTTTTCTATAGATAATATAACCGATTTTTTATTAACAGTAAAGGGTAAATATTGATTTAGAAAATTATTACCTAATAATATGTCTCCATACATATCAGGTAAACATAATAATTTTGGAATTATAAATCTAACATTGTTTATGTAGATTGGTATATTTTTAGCTTTAAAATAGATAGTAGTTTTGCTACCATTTATTCCATTAATATTTATTATCTTTTTTACAGGTTTCCAATATTCTTCAGGAAGAATATCCTTCTTACAACTACTGGTTGTAGCTCCTGTATCTAATAAAGCATGTAAAGAATATTTTTTATAGTCCTTACCACATAATGTAATTTCAATGTATTTATTGAAATTTATATTATCAACTGAATAATGTATATCTTCCATTCTAGTGTTTCTAGAATTTCTACTTGGTGTAGTAGGAAAAATAGGAATATGAACTGTTTTCATACCTATTGGTGTAGATGTACTTTCATTATCCTCTTCTTCCTCTGGTTGAGAACTAGAGGGTAATACTAAATTATCATCTGTATTAGTAATCAGATTATTTCTGAAATATAATTTGTCACCAGATGACATGTATTCAATAGTACTTACTGGTTTAGAAGTACTAGCATTATTGGTTTTATCGATTATCCAGTCTTTTGGAATCGATAAATCTTTTAAATGTAATAGCTTTGGTTGAATTTCTGTAGTAAATTTATTGGGCTCAAAAAGCTCAATAATTTTATTATTTATTTCTTTTATTTCAACCTCTGCTGTATTAGTATATTCATTAATAGAAGTCCAGCTGATTGCTAAATCTTCTGCTAAATCACTAATATCAGAATTTTTTGTTTGAATTCTAAGGCATAGACACTCTTCTATTAGAGGGTCTGTTATAGAGATAAAGTAATTTGGTTTAACTTTGAATCCTATAACACCTGTATGTAAATTAGATTGAATTCCTCCAATAAGTGCTTTTATTGGATTTTCAAATCTTTTATCTAATAATACTGCTAGGATAGGAACATCATGACCTCTTCTAAATAAAGCTCTAATTGTTATCATAATGACTCCTAGATGTATATATCTAACCTGAGGATAATTTTTTCTAATCCTTTTTATTTTTTCTTTGGTAAATAAAGGGATTTCTGTTAATCCTCCTTTGGTATCTTTAGCGACTGTATTACCGCTAATTTTTTCTATGTGTCTTTTTGACCATATTTTAAACTTAGAAATTTTGTAAATTTCTTCTTTAGAAATATGATTTTTATTAATTTTTTCAATTATATCATCAGAGAAATCAATTTCTTCTCCGATTATATTTCCTAACTTAATATCCTGTTGTTCAGAATTAGGAATTTCTTCTAATTGTTTATTAGAACTATTTCCCAACATAAAGATGTATTCATCAGAATCTGTATCAGACTCTGTTTCTGATAATAACTCATATAATATCTCAGTAGGATTTGTTTCCTCACTAAAACATATTTCTAGATCTTGTTCTTCAAGGTTTTTAATAATCTTTCTAGCATTTTTGCCTTTGTTAGGACAATTTGTTGCTATATGACCTTCTTCATCACAAATAAAACACTTACAAATTTGTTTTTTAGTCTTATCAGAAGTTTTTCTTCTAACAAACTTTCTCCTATTATTATTATTATTATTACTAATATTTTTATTACTAGGTTTCCATCTAGCTAACTTATATTTTTTATTTCTTTTATGTTTTTTATAAGGTTTTGAACGTATAGAGTTACAACCAAACTCCCATTCACCTTCTAACAATTTTGTACAGTATCTATGACTCAATTTATTTTTGACTTGTTTAGCCGCTTTACTCTGTAAACAGTGTAATATAATTCTTTCTTTCGCAAAATTAATTCTATTACCTATAGTATCAATATTATTAATATCTGTTTTATTATCATTACTACATTTGATAATGAAAGAAGCATATTTGTTTATGCAAATTTCATCCCAAGGTGGTGGTAATTTATGAAAATATTGGTTTTTCCAATGATCTATGCTATCATTTTTAACTTTTGATATTCATGAAGAAATTTTTTAGAAAATTCTTCTAAATATTTAATATCACATAATTTTAATTTAGACAAGATGTAACTGGCTTGGCTATCTTGATCTTTTTTATTAGAATAACCACAAAATTCTGTTTTTAGAATTGAGGTTAATCCTTTTAACAAATCTTTAGGGGTGCTTATTTGATTAATAAGCTGACTTTTTTGTTCTCTTCCTTTCTCAGATTCTTCCCATCTTCTGAGAAATTGAAGAACATCTCCCTGAAAGGTTCCAACAAAGTAGTTTAAAAACTTTTCTTTTGTCCAAACTGTACTATTGTTGTTTACAACAATAGTCATAGACTGTGCCCAATCATCGATTGTTTTTTCATAATCAGATAAAGGAATATTAGTTAAATCTAAGTATACTCCTCCTTGAGCAACATTTCTTTTATTTAAATCATCTATTTTATAAGGTATAGGTATAGGCTGACTAGTTTCTCCTGGTGTTTCCAGTTTTATATCATTAGTAGCTATTTCTTCTATTTTATCACCTAATATTCTTGTTGTGTTTTCAACAATTTCGTGATTTTTATTAATAGATCTTAGACCATCATCTGTTTGAGGATCTGAGTCTAATTTTCTTTTACCATAAAGGTCTTTTTTATCTATTTCCCAAGGTTTAGGAACTATATAATTATCTGGATCTATGGGGTCGGTATCCATAGGTTCAGGAATTTCTATATTTTCTTCTGTTGAAGTTTCTTCTTCATCAGATTTATGGCTTGTAACATTAATATCCATATTATTAGAATTACTACTTTCTGTAGTTTCTAATATATAACTATCATTTTCATTATTATTAATAATATCATTATTACTATTATTATTATTATCATCATATTCTAACATATAATGATAATTATATTTTTCAAACAAATCTTTATGTTTTTCATAAAGTTCTTCTATTAATTTTAGATATTCAACTCTTTCAAGATTATCTTCCGTTTTAGAAAATTGGTTTTTCCAATGTTCTATCAAAGTTTTATAAGAGTCAAAATCATATTTTTCTTGTTTTTTATCCTTTTCTCTTTTTTCTTTTGTTTTTTCTTTTTTAATATTATTAATATTAGAAGATTCATCCGAAGACTCATGTAACATCTTAATTTAAGGGTAATTTGTAATTTCATAATTTCTTTATTTTGTATGCCTTAAGAAAGAAGGTTTTAAATAAATTATCGGTGCAAAACACACCTCAAAGGAGCTGCTGGCAGGATGGTTGAGGCGCTAGAGTACCTTAAATAGGTGCTGCACGTCTGGGGTTCGAGTCGAGGGGGTGGCATAAGTTTTATTTTGTTGGAAGGGGCATTAACGCCGAGAAAGGCTTTAAAAGAATATTCCAATGCGTTTATTTCCAGGAAATGAGCACTGGCCGAGCGGCTTGGGCGCTTGCAGCAAGGCGCAGACTCCAAATGGTCGCGTGTTCGAGTCGCAATTGGAGTATAGGGGTATTGTAATTTTTGGCCTTTGGAGATTAAGGCAAAGGACGCTAACAAATGAAGGCTTAAAGGAAAAATGCGACGCGATTTTGACATGGAAGTCCAGGTGGGAGAGGTGGTTAGGGCGCTAAGGGTGCTCGTGAGGTCACGCGTTCGAATCCTTGGGATAGCATGAGCAGTTTTATTTTTTCGTCTTAACGTTGTAGCAGTGGAACGAGCAGAGAAGTGATTAAAGGAAATTTGAGAGGGGTTCATGTCATGAAATTCCAATGGGCCGAGTGGCTGGGGCGTGGAGTTTGCTCCAGGACTCGGGTTCGAAACCCCTGGGCAGCAATCAGGTATTTTATTTTACCTTTGGCAATTAATGCGGGAAGGAGCCTTGGGGAAGGATTAAAAAAAATATATGCAGCGGGTTTTTGACATGAAAGTCAATTGGCCGAGTGGCTTGGGCGCTACACTGCTCCAGGTCTCGGGTTCGAAACTCCTGGGCTGCAGTGAGGTGTTTTGTTTTTTTTTCTTATCTGGCATTAAATGCGTGAGGTAGCCAATCTTGGAAGCTTAAAGAGAAATTTGCAACGCTATTATAACAGATATAGTGCAGTAGCAGAATGGTCAGAGGCGTGGGCAATCCCTCCCAGGTCCCAGGTTCGAGACCCAGCAGCGCATGGAAGGAATTCTTTTTTCTCTTTTTGCTTGGGACGGCATGCTTTGGTAGTTGCATGCACATGCACGCGTGGGGGAACCAATTTGGATGGCTGCCTCATATTCTTTCATTATTAATATTTTATTAATTTTACTTACTATTTTTGATGATAATGGAAACATGGGGTTAGCTCTCTCTCTTTATTTTAATTGTTGGAAATAGGAAGAACATTATGGGAATGATGCTTTTTGGGGGAGGGAAATTTTATCAAAAGAAGAAGAACAAGGGAAGCTTGGCCGGCCATGAAGTTTTGCAAGGGGTTACTATTTCTTTTTTTTTCTTTCAAATCCATTGCTCGGCCGAATGTTTGGCTAAAAGATTGCTTTGTTCTTCCTTCTCTCCCTTTGTGCATGGCCGAACATGAAGAAAATTCCTAAGGGCCTCAACATTCGATTTTGAGAGCTTTGGAGGTGCTAAGATTTCTTAGTTTGGTCCTATTTCCCTTCAAGTAGTTATTTGGCCAAGATTTCTCGAAATTTCTTCTCTTCATCTTGGGGTAGCCGTTTATGCATAGAGAAAGGGGGGGTTGAGATCGGCAAGCTTAGATGGCTTTGATCCTTTGCATTTAATGTTAAGCCGAAAACTTGACTTGTAAACCCTCTCTTCCTGTATTTCTCCTTATCTTCTTAGTGCCGAAATCAAGGTGGTTTTAAGGTCAAGCCGAATCTTAAGGTAAGGGACCTTTTTCTTTCCTTGGGGCGATTTGAATAGCACCGACCATCTGCTACTCCTCTTTTAATATTTCTTCACATTGTAACAATCGAAATATTGACTTACTTCTGTTCCATATGATAGCCGAAACCTCTAAACACCAAAAGGAGTGCCGAATCATGGTGCTTAAAGGGCAAGTCAGTTGTTAAGGTAAGGAACAACAAACTCTTTGGGTGTGAATACATGCTAGGGCCGAATGGCCTTGGGTCTCTAAATGAACACTAAATCCGATTTCAGGGAAGGCTATAGCCGAATGTTGTGAATCTTCGAGATTTGGTTAGTGACCAAGTTGGTGTAAGGTGAGTGCTATATTCGGGCCACATTTTATTAGGATTTCTAATTAGGTAATTAGGGCTTTCTGATTAATAATCTATGATGGCCGAATATAGGAACATCACGAGGACAAGTTCGGGACCTTTGTAATAACACATCTGAGATACGAGAATCCTAGTTAACTCTTCGATTAAATAGGTGTGTAAGCTCTTACACACTTTATTAGTATAAACTGTTGTTTGATAATATTATAACCTCTCATGTGGTTACTTTGCCTAGTGGGCATAAGCTTGGTATTCGGGTAAGTCCCCTATTACTCGATTTACGATATGTGTTGTATATATCATCATATGCGGAAAAATGCTATGATATGTACGATTGCATGATATATGGAATCATGATACTTGTGATATGACCATGATGATGGTGGGATTGATGAGAGGGAGTAATATTCGTGTCGACGGACACCAGTGTTTTGGTAACACATTGTGACTACGGTCACCAGAGGTTTGGTACCTCCAGAGGTTTGGCACCTCATAGCGTCTCGTCCCTGTGGCTTAGTACCACCGTGGGTTGGCCCCACTTTTGAGATACGGGATCGACGCCAGTGATTTGGTATCACACGATGGGTTGGCCCCATCATTTGATTGTGACTTCGGGTCACCAGTGGTTTGGCACCACCAGTGGTTTGGCACCACACGTATTGACGGATATCGTGACTATAAGTCACCAGTGGTTTGGCACCACCAGTGGTTTGGTACCACACGGGGTAGAAAAGGAGCATGGATGGCTAGGTTGGGTTGCATAATTGCATGTTATACTAATATCTTGTGTATGAGTGTTATTTCCCGGGTTGGGGACTTATACACTGAGTCTTGGTGACTCACCCCTTCCCATATCTTCTTGCAGGTGAGTAGAGCACGGATGCGGAGCCGAGGAGAGCTCGAGGCGGCCATGTTGGTTTTGTGGACTCGAAATTTTATTTTGCCCCGTTTTAAGTTTAATCATTTACTACAATTCGATTGGGTTGTAATATGGCCGCTTATTATTAGTTTGGATGGTTAGGTAGTTGTTTTTACTTTACTTTCCAACTAATGAACTTACGAACGGTTATGCAAATCGATTAAAAGTAACGTTTTCAAAAAAAAATAAGTACTTGTACGCGTTTTCAAAAATGCTACCCTCGGGTAACAAAATTTTCTAAAGCTATCGATCACACTAATGTTCTAAAATTTAAATGGTCAAATGGTTTTAAAGGAAGAAAGGATTTTCAACTCAATCGAATCAACCCACTTGAGTTTTAACAAACACCGTTTCATACCCTTAACAAAAATTTTCTTAAATTACTACTACTAATCCAAACCTTTCGAATTTCTTTATTCCGTGACACACCAGATCCGGTCATGGCTTGTGGGCCGGGTTTGGGGTGTTACAAGTTGGTATCAGAGCCCGGTTCAAAAACTCGGCTGTGAGGACCTAAGACCCAAAAATGTTTTTGCTAGATAGGCTTTTGAAAACCCCGTTGAAAATGATTTTGGTTGAACAACATGGCGTCGAGTCTCCGGCACCGATCCGCTCTTGTAAGTATTTTTAATCTATGTATGAATGGTTATCTGTAAATGGGTAGAAATGGGACGTAGATAGTATGAAAGGTATATGAACTTTAGGACTAGTTTACCCCAAACAATCGCATAAGATTCTAATTGCCTAATTAAACAAACCCATGACTAAGTCGCCGAGTTAAGGTGTGGTAACCCTTGTACGCATGTCTAGGATTGGATCCGGAAGAGCTTGGTATTTAAGTGGTCTTAGCGACTCACCTCCTCTTCGCAGGAATCCTACCTGGTGCGTAGCTTCGGTTCACCCTAACCGTGAGGACTTGTTCATGGGCTAAACCTCTATTATTAAAACCCGAAAGGGAATTAGCCGCATTTTTATAAAGACTCTAATTTTTAAAGACTTCCCTCAAACTTATGAGAATTATACTACAAAATTCCTTTGAATTATGAACATTTCAAAATACCCTTAGGGGTAAATTACGAAAATGCCCCTAGTTTTAAAAATTCTACCAAACTACCTCAAAATCTCTTTTTAAACAAAATTTTCCTTATTTTACAAGCATACCTAAAATCCCTAATTTGCAAAATGTCAAAAATGTTGTGCTTTTGGAAAATTACAAAATTGCCCCTAAATTGCAAATTACCAAAATGACCCTGATTTTCAAAAAGGTTTTTGCAACACTATCAAGTTGGAAGACAATCCCTCAAAACGGACCCCAAGTTTTGCAATTTATAAATTTCCTTTGATTTGTCAAACTTACACTGTTTTGTTACCAAAATACCCCTGTAGGGTAAGGGACGAAAATACCCCCGGGTTAAGAATTGGACATAGAAAGTGATGGAATAAGTGAATATATATCTTCGAATTACGATAGAAGACTTGAAACTTGTTTGATCGAAAGAACAACTTCAAAATCTCGCCCATAAGATTCTTTGCTAATAATGAGTGGAACAGTGACTAACTCATAAAACTTTTAAGACAGATTGCGCCATAAGAATGAGTTCTAGAGGTCGCGGCCGTCGGGGACGCGGTAGAGGCCGGATGGCCGTGACAGAACCAGTTAGGTCGGGCCAAGGATCGGATAATGAGATACCACCCCCACCGCCACCCCCAACTTTTGGTGATGGACCCCAGGATCAGACGGGGGGTGAGTCGGTATCGCAGGCTATGCTGCGTGTGCTAGAAATGATGGCTGAGACCAGTAGAGGTACAGGAGCTCGGAAGTCTGTATCTGAGCGGCTCCGATCCAATGGAGCTGAAGTATTTCGGGGTGTGTCAGGTGTCGCCCCCAATACAGCCGAATATTGGTTAGAATCAACTGAGAGGATCATGGACGATCTCGACTTAACAGATGAGGAGAAGCTGAAAGGAGCGGTGTCGCTTCTAAAAGACGAGTCATACCAGTGGTGGCTCACGGTTCGAGACGGCGCTACAGCAGACGACCTTACTTGGGAGTACTTCAAAGCTACTTATCAGAAGAAGTATGTAGGCACCGGTTATACTGATACTCAGAGGAAGACCTTTCTGGGACTGGTACAAGGAAATAAGTCGGTATCTGAGTATGAGGCAGAATTTCTGAGACTGAGCCGCTATGCTCGGGGAGTCGTGTCAACTGAGCACGATCGTTGTGTCCGCTTTGAAGACGGACTTAGGGATGACTTAAGGCTGTTGATTGCTCCACAACAGGTGCGGGAGTTCGCTGTTCTGGTGGAAAAGGCCAAGGTGGCCGAGAGAGTCCGGGAGTCTGTGAGGCAAAGCTATGATAGGAGCAAGCAGAAAAGAGGTATTGGGTCGTCTGGATCGGGAAATACTGCGCAAAAGAGGGCCAGACAGAGTGGGCCGAATCAGGCTGGGAGGCCCATGACTTCTAACCAGAGACCGGCTCAGTGTAATCGCTGTGGAAAGTCACATTGGGGAGGTTGTTACACCGGTGAAAGGGGTTGCTTTGAATGTGGATCCCCGGATCACCGTGTAAGAGATTGTCCTCGGAAGATGGCAAGGAATCAGCCAGAGGGTCAGAACCGTACTCCAGCAAGGAACGTGGGGCCACCGCAGCGGGGTCGTGGTAATGGTAGAGGAGGCAATGGTCCTAATCGAGGTCGTGGGATTCAGGGCAGAGGAGCAGGCAACACCGAAGCCAGGCAGCCTGGCTTAGTTTACGCAGCGAGGCGTCGCGAGGAGGGTGACGCACCGGACGTCATCACCGGTACGTTCCTAATTTTTGGTCTCCCTTATGTTGCATTAATTGATGTGGGTTCGACGCATTCATACATTGCCAGTAGTGTGGTAGAGACTATGAACTTGGATTTTGAGACTACTTCTAGCGAGATGACTGTAATTAGCCCTCTAGGACACTCTGTGATGGTGAACAAGCTATACAGAGATATACCCCTAGAACTCAAGGGGTAGTGTTTGTGGCCGACCTGATGGAACTACCGTTTGGGGAGTTCGACCTAATTCTTGGAATGGACTGGCTGGTTAAGTATCAGGCAAGGTTGGATTGCGCTGCTAAGCGTATGATTCTAAAGACGGCCGAGGGTGAGGAAGTGGTCATGATAGGTAACAGAAGAGATTATCTATCCAATGTAGTGACTGCCTTGAAGGCCGAGAAAATGATCAGAAAAGGGTGTGAAGCATTGTTGGTTCAAATTTATGCCTTGGAGGCTAAGGAGTCAACAGTTGAGAAGGTCCGAACTGTAGGGGAATTCGCTGATGTGTTTCCTGAAGAACTTCCGGGTCTGCCTCCAGATCGGGAAGTTGAGTTCGGTATAGACTTGTTGCCCGGAACGGCACCTGTGTCCATAGCACCCTACCGAATGGCACCGAAGGAGTTGGTGGAGCTAAAGGCTCAAATTCAGGAACTCTTGGATAGAGGGTTCATTCGACCTAGTATATCTCCGTGGGGAGCACCTGTGTTGTTTGTCAAGAAGAAAGACGGGTCAATGAGAATGTGTATCGACTACCGTCAGCTAAACAAGTTGACAATCAAAAACAGGTATCCGTTGCCTCGGATTGATGACCTGTTTAATCAACTGAAGGGTGCCTCGGTGTTCTCAAAGATAGATCTTAGATCGGGCTATCATCAACTTAAGGTGAAAGAAGCTGATGTGCACAAGACGGCATTTCGTACCCGGTATGGGCATTTCGAGTTCTTAGTGATGCCGTTTGGGTTGACCAACGCGCCGGCAGCATTCATGGACTTGATGAATAGGGTGTTTCAGCAGTACTTGGATCAATTTGTCGTGGTGTTTATAGACGACATATTGGTTTACTCAAGAACGGAGGAAGAGCATGATAGACATTTGCGCATAGTTCTACAAGTGCTGAGAGAGGAGCAGTTGTATGCCAAATTCAGTAAATGCGAATTCTGGCTTAGAGAGGTGACCTTCTTGGGTCACGTAGTGTCAGCAGAAGGGATTAGAGTGGACCCCCGCAAGGTCGAAGCGGTGTTGGAGTGGAAACCACCTAGGACAGTGGCAGAAATTCGAAGTTTTCTGGGTCTGGCCGGGTATTATCGAAGGTTTGTGGAAGGATTCTCCTTAATCGCAGCACCGTTGACTAAGCTATTAAGGAAAGGAGTCCCTTTTGTTTGGTCAGAGAAGCAGCAAGAAAGCTTTGATAAGCTAAGAAAGATTTTGACGGAAGCTCCAGTTTTGGTGCAGCCTGAGGCGGGGAAATTGTTCACGGTTTATTGTGATGCGTCCCATAATGGTTTGGGATGTGTGTTGATGCAGGAGGGGAAGGTGGTGGCCTATGCATCCCGTCAACTAAGACCTCATGAGGTTAACTATCCTACTCATGACTTGGAGTTAGCGGCAGTGATCTTTGCTTTGAAAATATGGAGGCATTACTTGTATGGAGAGAAATCGATCGTCTATACGGATCATAAAAGTCTGAGGTATCTTTTGACGCAAAAAGAATTAAATTTGAGACAACGCCGCTGGATCGAACTGCTGAAGGACTACGACTGTTCAATTGAGTACCATCCAGGCAAGGCTAATGTGGTGGCTGATGCGCTGAGCCGAAAGATCGTGACAGACTTAAGGGCGATGTTTGCTCGTCTTAGTCTATACGACGACGGAAGTCTTTTGGCAGAATTGCAAATTAAGCCAACTTGGATCGAGGAAATTAAGGAAAAGCAATTAGGGGATGACAGTTTAAATGCTCGGAGGTTGCAAGTTGAAGATGGCGGTTTGGAAGGGCATAGTTTGACTGGTGATGGGGTGCTGTGTTTTCAAGGACGGCCTTGTATGCCGAATGATGTGGGTTTGAGACAAAGAATTCTTCAGGATGCACATAGCAGCCCATACGCTATGCATCCTGGAAGTAGCAAGATGTATGGAGATTTACGAAAGCAGTTCTGGTGGCCAGGGTTGAAGCGCGAGGTAACTGAATTCGTGGGAAGGTGTCTCACGTGTCAGCGGGTAAAAGCGGAACATCAGTTGCCATCTGGGTTACTTCAACCGGTGAAGATTCCTCAGTGGAAATGGGAGAGGATCACTATGGACTTCGTCAGTGGGCTACCCCTCACGCCTAGCAAGAAGGACGCAGTTTGGGTGATTGTGGACCGTCTAACCAAGTCGGCTCATTTCATCCCAGTTAGGGTGGATTATTCACTTCAGAGGTTAGCTAAGTTGTATGTGGCGGAGATAGTGAGGCTGCATGGTGTGCCAGTGTCGATCATCTCAGACAGAGACCCCAGATTTACATCGAGGTTTTGGAGAGCACTACATCAGGCTTTAGGTACACGGTTGGATTTCAGTACAGCGTTCCATCCACAATCTGACGGGCAGTCGGAAAGAGTCATTCAGATTCTAGAGGACATGTTAAGAGGCTGCGTTTTGGACTTCAGAGGTAGTTGGGAGGAATTTTTGCCATTAGCTGAATTCGCATACAACAACAGTTATCAGGCAAGTATTAAGATGGCACCATATGAAGCATTGTATGGTAGGAGGTGTCGTACCCCCACTTGTTGGACAGAGTTGGGTGAACGACAGATGTTAGGACCGGAATTGGTTGCAGAAATGAGGATAAGGTGAAGAAGATCCAAGCTCGATTGAAAGAAGCCTCGGATAGGCAAAAGTCTTACGCTGATCTCAAGCGGAGGGACATAGAATTTGCCGTAGGAGACGAAGTTTTTCTGAAGGTCTCGCCATGGAAGAAAGTGTTAAGATTTGGGAAGAAGGGCAAATTAAGCCCAAGGTTCATTGGACCGTTTAAGGTGCTGAGACGAGTGGGACCAGTGGCTTATCAGCTCGAGTTACCTGCAGAACTGAGTCAGATTCATGATGTGTTCCATGTCTCCATGCTTAGACGCTATCGTTCTGATCCATCACACGTCTTGGCAGTTGAGGAAGTTGATGTGAGTCCAGATTTGACGATGGAAGAAGAACCTGTGCAGATCCTAGATCGGGATGTGAAAGTTTTGCGAAGGAAGTCAGTTCCTTTAGTGAAGGTCCTATGGCGGAATCATGACGTGGAGGAAGCTACTTGGGAGCCCGAGGATGCGATACGGCAGCAATACCCCCAACTTTTCTGACCCAGGTAATTTCGAGGACGAAATTATTTAAGGGGGGTAGAACTGTAACATCTTAATTTAAGGGTAATTTGTAATTTCATAATTTCTTTATTTTGTATGCCTTAAGAAAGAAGGTTTTAAATAAATTATCGGTGCAAAACACACCTCAAAGGAGCTGCTGGCAGGATGGTTGAGGCGCTAGAGTACCTTAAATAGGTGCTGCACGTCTGGGGTTCGAGTCGAGGGGGTGGCATAAGTTTTATTTTGTTGGAAGGGGCATTAACGCCGAGAAAGGCTTTAAAAGAATATTCCAATGCGTTTATTTCCAGGAAATGAGCACTGGCCGAGCGGCTTGGGCGCTTGCAGCAAGGCGCAGACTCCAAATGGTCGCGTGTTCGAGTCGCAATTGGAGTATAGGGGTATTGTAATTTTTGGCCTTTGGAGATTAAGGCAAAGGACGCTAACAAATGAAGGCTTAAAGGAAAAATGCGACGCGATTTTGACATGGAAGTCCAGGTGGGAGAGGTGGTTAGGGCGCTAAGGGTGCTCGTGAGGTCACGCGTTCGAATCCTTGGGATAGCATGAGCAGTTTTATTTTTTCGTCTTAACGTTGTAGCAGTGGAACGAGCAGAGAAGTGATTAAAGGAAATTTGAGAGGGGTTCATGTCATGAAATTCCAATGGGCCGAGTGGCTGGGGCGTGGAGTTTGCTCCAGGACTCGGGTTCGAAACCCCTGGGCAGCAATCAGGTATTTTATTTTACCTTTGGCAATTAATGCGGGAAGGAGCCTTGGGGAAGGATTAAAAAAAATATATGCAGCGGGTTTTTGACATGAAAGTCAATTGGCCGAGTGGCTGGGCGCTACACTGCTCCAGGTCTCGGGTTCGAAACTCCTGGGCTGCAGTGAGGTGTTTTGTTTTTTTTTCTTATCTGGCATTAAATGCGTGAGGTAGCCAATCTTGGAAGCTTAAAGAGAAATTTGCAACGCTATTATAACAGATATAGTGCAGTAGCAGAATGGTCAGAGGCGTGGGCAATCCCTCCCAGGTCCCAGGTTCGAGACCCAGCAGCGCATGGAAGGAATTCTTTTTTCTCTTTTTGCTTGGGACGGCATGCTTTGGTAGTTGCATGCACATGCACGCGTGGGGGAACCAATTTGGATGGCTGCCTCATATTCTTTCATTATTAATATTTTATTAATTTTACTTACTATTTTTGATGATAATGGAAACATGGGGTTAGCTCTCTCTCTTTATTTTAATTGTTGGAAATAGGAAGAACATTATGGGAATGATGCTTTTTGGGGGAGGGAAATTTTATCAAAAGAAGAAGAACAAGGGAAGCTTGGCCGGCCATGAAGTTTTGCAAGGGGTTACTATTTCTTTTTTTTTCTTTCAAATCCATTGCTCGGCCGAATGTTTGGCTAAAAGATTGCTTTGTTCTTCCTTCTCTCCCTTTGTGCATGGCCGAACATGAAGAAAATTCCTAAGGGCCTCAACATTCGATTTTGAGAGCTTTGGAGGTGCTAAGATTTCTTAGTTTGGTCCTATTTCCCTTCAAGTAGTTATTTGGCCAAGATTTCTCGAAATTTCTTCTCTTCATCTTGGGGTAGCCGTTTATGCATAGAGAAAGGGGGGGGTTGAGATCGGCAAGCTTAGATGGCTTTGATCCTTTGCATTTAATGTTAAGCCGAAAACTTGACTTGTAAACCCTCTCTTCCTGTATTTCTCCTTATCTTCTTAGTGCCGAAATCAAGGTGGTTTTAAGGTCAAGCCGAATCTTAAGGTAAGGGACCTTTTTCTTTCCTTGGGGCGATTTGAATAGCACCGACCCTCTGCTACTCCTCTTTTAATATTTCTTCACATTGTAACAATCGAAATATTGACTTACTTCTGTTCCATATGATAGCCGAAACCTCTAAACACCAAAAGGAGTGCCGAATCATGGTGCTTAAAGGGCAAGTCAGTTGTTAAGGTAAGGAACAACAAACTCTTTGGGTGTGAATACATGCTAGGGCCGAATGGCCTTGGGTCTCTAAATGAACACTAAATCCGATTTCAGGGAAGGCTATAGCCGAATGTTGTGAATCTTCGAGATTTGGTTAGTGACCAAGTTGGTGTAAGGTGAGTGCTATATTCGGGCCACATTTTATTAGGATTTCTAATTAGGTAATTAGGGCTTTCTGATTAATAATCTATGATGGCCGAATATAGGAACATCACGAGGACAAGTTCGGGACCTTTGTAATAACACATCTGAGATACGAGAATCCTAGTTAACTCTTCGATTAAATAGGTGTGTAAGCTCTTACACACTTTATTAGTATAAACTGTTGTTTGATAATATTATAACCTCTCATGTGGTTACTTTGCCTAGTGGGCATAAGCTTGGTATTCGGGTAAGTCCCCTATTACTCGATTTACGATATGTGTTGTATATATCATCATATGCGGAAAAATGCTATGATATGTACGATTGCATGATATATGGAATCATGATACTTGTGATATGACCATGATGATGGTGGGATTGATGAGAGGGAGTAATATTCGTGTCGACGGACACCAGTGTTTTGGTAACACATTGTGACTACGGTCACCAGAGGTTTGGTACCTCCAGAGGTTTGGCACCTCATAGCGTCTCGTCCCTGTGGCTTAGTACCACCGTGGGTTGGCCCCACTTTTGAGATACGGGATCGACGCCAGTGATTTGGTATCACACGATGGGTTGGCCCCATCATTTGATTGTGACTTCGGGTCACCAGTGGTTTGGCACCACCAGTGGTTTGGCACCACACGTATTGACGGATATCGTGACTATAAGTCACCAGTGGTTTGGCACCACCAGTGGTTTGGTACCACACGGGGTAGAAAAGGAGCATGGATGGCTAGGTTGGGTTGCATAATTGCATGTTATACTAATATCTTGTGTATGAGTGTTATTTCCCGGGTTGGGGACTTATACACTGAGTCTTGGTGACTCACCCCTTCCCATATCTTCTTGCAGGTGAGTAGAGCACGGATGCGGAGCCGAGGAGAGCTCGAGGCGGCCATGTTGGTTTTGTGGACTCGAAATTTTATTTTGCCCCGTTTTAAGTTTAATCATTTACTACAATTCGATTGGGTTGTAATATGGCCGCTTATTATTAGTTTGGATGGTTAGGTAGTTGTTTTTACTTTACTTTCCAACTAATGAACTTACGAACGGTTATGCAAATCGATTAAAAGTAACGTTTTCAAAAAAAATAAGTACTTGTACGCGTTTTCAAAAATGCTACCCTCGGGTAACAAAATTTTCTAAAGCTATCGATCACACTAATGTTCTAAAATTTAAATGGTCAAATGGTTTTAAAGGAAGAAAGGATTTTCAACTCAATCGAATCAACCCACTTGAGTTTTAACAAACACCGTTTCATACCCTTAACAAAAATTTTCTTAAATTACTACTACTAATCCAAACCTTTCGAATTTCTTTATTCCGTGACACACCAGATCCGGTCATGGCTTGTGGGCCGGGTTTGGGGTGTTACAACTCATCTTCTTCAGATAAAACTAATATATCATTACTATTACCGTAATATAAAGGTCCTAAATTTAAGTCTGATTCTATATTACTATTACTAATAACCTGATCTAATTTATTATTAACATCGGATAATAACTCTTTAGACTTGCTATTCAAATCTAAATTCGTACTTCTCCCATATTATCTATTTTTTCTTCTACTTTACTAACCTTAGTATATAATCTATTAAAATATACAGACGTCATATCTATTAAACTATTGATACCTTTACTAAGAGCCGAAATATTATTTTCATTCTTAGAGTCTATATGCATAGTATGATTACAAGTTTTATCTTGATATAAACAATCCATTTTTTCCATTATTATTATCCCTGGTACCTAAAACCTTCTGTGTCTTAACGTCCTCTCAACGCCAACAACGTCCCACTCGGACTCAACGGCTACGAAGACTAACGACAGATATATGGGTTTTGAGATAATAACAGCGAAATAAACAGAATTGCAGATACAAAGATAGAAACTTACAATGATAACTACGATATGAGAACTCCAGAAATCGTTACTCCGGGGCTCCTCTGATAGGATATCTGATACCAATTTCTCGGGGAGGGAGGTGTATGTGCACAAGCGGAAGGGTATATATCGTAGAATAATATTTCACTAGAAGAAAATAGATAATTTACAAAGAGAGATCAAGAAAGATTTCTTGATTTCTTAAGCAAAACTAAAAACTCTAATAAGCTATTCTAAAATCCGATTCAGGATTCGATCATCTTAAAACTCTAATAAACTATTCTAAAATCCGATTCAGGATTCGATGCCTTTTCCAGGCTACAACAATGCCTATTTATAGTGGAAAAAATGAACTCTAATTTAATTACAATTGAATTCCGAACAGTATGTTGATAAGAATGGCTTCATGATTTTTTCCACGTAGCCATCTTGATTTGTTTGCTTCCACCGTCTTCTATCAAAATTGTTGTGGTTGCTTCCACGTTTCAATTGCATTAAATGGTTGCTTCCATCATGCATGACATCATCTTTGTCTTTTGGTGGTTTCCTTCTTTTTAAGTCACCGCCAAAATTGAATGCATCTTCTTGCTTTCATTACTTGATGGTAACGGGTTGTTACATCAATAATTAAATTTCTTCCTTTTTTGGATTTTATCCTTCCTGGATATTTCTGAGATTCATCTCTTCGATTTCATCCAGGTGTAGGGATTCTGGTGAAGGTACTGGTGTGTTCCAGTGCTCCCACACTTCTCTGATTTCCGCTGTTAACGGATAATCTTCAATTTCCATTTCAGCTATTTTTGTTAATAGTGACATGGCTTCTTCGTTCTCGTGCATCTGGGGATTTCCAGTGTCGTAGGCTAGGATTCTTCTACCGTCACTCCAGAACTCGAACGTGTTTTGTCGGAGTAGGAACTGAGCTTTCGCCATTAAATCAACTCCGGATTGGATTTGATAACGGAAATAATTTTTGTAACACTCGTCAATTGTTTTTGACAAATGCTCTTGATCTTCTTGGACCGCCAAGAGGGATCTTCCTCCAAGCATTTTATGAATAATCCATATTTGATATGGCTGATAAAATTTTTCTTTTTCAGCAATACCAATAAGGCTGTGTATTTTTATATAAAAATAGTAAACAAAATCATCTAAATTAACATAGTTTGTTAATCTAGATTTTACCATAGCCGGAAAATCTTTTAGTAAATGAAAAGAAAGATTTTGGACTGTTATTTCTTTAACAAATCCCCATTCAATACTGGTTATATCAAATGGATCATGATCAAGTCGAAATTTGATAGTAGGAATTTTTTCTCCTATATCATTTGTATAAACAAAAGCTTGCGAAAAATATTTAGAAAATGTTTCCGAAAATAGAGCTTGCTGGTTGCAAATGGCTCGATTTATTTTTGAAAATATATCAATAGGTAGAATTTGTCTACACTTGTTATATAGACATATTCTAAACATCTTATTAATAATAGGAGTATTTCTCCCTTTACTAATAAAATATTGAAATGTATCAAGAAGATTGTTTATCTCCTTAATATCCATATATTCGATTAGGATATCATCCCAATCTCGGTATAAAATAGATTTTAGTAATAATTCTTCAGATTTATTTTCTTCAGTTGTTTTTTCAACTAAGAATTCTGAGAATTGGGTAAGAGCTTTTCTGAAACTAGCCCTTTGTTCCAAAATATGGTTTTTCCATATCTTGTTTATGAAATGGTAATATTCTGGGGGTAAGCCTGGATTATAAAAATCCTTTAGATTCGAGAATTCAGAGTTTTGTTGGTTTTTCAACAAAGCATCTGCATATTTGAGAATTTCAGAATCGGTAGGAGGCTTTTGAGAAAATTGAGAATAATCCACCTGTGTTGGTGAATGTGATCCAATTGGTTGGTTTACCAATGGATATGGTAAATAATATCCCTGGTTAGGATAAAATTGTACCTGTGTTGGTGCAACCATAAATCCTTGTTTAGGAATTATTTTTGCAGGTGCAGCCATAAATCCTTGTTTAGGACTTATAGGTGATTTTCCCTTGTTGGGTTTTTTATGGACAGTTCTCCATCCATCATTTTCTTTTAGAGGTTGTTTACCTCTATCCATAAGGCCTGCTAAGAAAATCAGCAATCATATTGTTAGTACCTTTTATGTATATGACTTCGAAATTGAATTGGCATAATTCATTATACCATCTAATCCTTCTAGGTACTGTTTCTAAACTTTTATTAGTAAGAAACTGTTTGACAGCTTGATTATCGGTTTTAATAATAAAACTTTCTGGTGCTAAATATATTAGGAATTTTTTTATTCCTTTTTTTATTGCTAATAGTTCTTTTTCATAAATAGCATAATTAATTTCGCTTGGTTTAAACTTTCCAGAACTATATCCACAAATTAATTCTTCATTAGCTATTGTTTTAGCTTTTAATACACATCCCCAATTTCTTTCTGAGGCATCTGTTTCTAGAATTAATTTATCACCTTGTTTAGGTAAATAAACTTTTGGAATATAATTTATCTCACACTTTATTTGTTTTATAATGTCTGAATCTTTGTTAGACCACTCAAAAGGCTTGTCCTTTTTGAGTTTTTCATATAACTCATCTAGTTTTTTAGACAAATTAGGGAAGAAATTTCTGCCATAATTAACAATTCCTAGAAATTGTTGAAGTTGTTTCTTATCAACAATTTTTTCTGGGAATTCTTTTATTTTAACAATAATATGATCTTGGAGTTTAAGACCATCAGATGATAATATTAATCCTAAGAATTCTATTTCGGTTTTTTCCAATTCTATTTTCTTAGGGCTTAATATTATTCCATGTTTGATAAATTTTCTAGCTATAATATTTAGATGTTTTCTATGATTTTCCAGTGTTTCTGAAAAAATTAGAATATCATCTATATATACTACACAAAATTTTTTATATTTTTTGAATATAGAGTCCATCCATCTTTGGAAGACTTGAGGTGCATTACAAAGTCCAAATGGCATTACTCTCCATTGGTAATGACCATTAGGTGCACTAAAAGCTGTTAATGGTCTGGATTCTTCTGTTAACATGATTTGCCAGAAACCAGATTTGCAGTCAAACTTACTAAAATATTTTGCTTGTTTAGCTTGGTTTATTAAGACTTCCTTTCTTGGAATAAAATAACCATCAAAAATAGTATTTTGATTTAGTCTTTTATAATTAATAACCATCCTAGCTTTTCCTCTTTTTATTTCTGCATGGTTTCTTACCATGAAAGCAGGACTAGAATGTGGACTAGTAGTTTCTTCTATTAATCCTTTATCTAGTAATTCCTTTATTTGTATATCAAATTCATCTATATCTTGTTTAGTATAGATCATAGGTTTTACTCTAATAATTTTATTGGGGTTTTTCAATTTTATGGTACAATATCTAGGACTATTTTTCCATAATTTTAATGGTTCTTCACTAAAATTATTTTCTAATATCTTAAACAACCAGTGATTAGTATCTAGTTGTTTTATTTGTTCATTCTTAGGAGGTGTAAAGTCCTGATCACATATATATTTATGATTTTCTACTAAGGGTACTTCTACCGAAGTATTTTCAGTAGTTAGTACAACAAAATTTTTTTCTATGGAAAATGGTAGATGTTGATATATAAAATTATTACCTAACAATATATCTCCATGCATTTCATGAAAACATAATAATTTAGGAATTACAAATCTTACATTGTTTATGTAGATTGGTATATTTTTAGCTTTAAAAAGGATTAATGTTTCAATACCATTGACACCAACAGCTCTAATAGGATTTTTCATAAGTTCCCATTTTTCTGATGGAATAGCATTTTCTCTACAGCTACTGGTTGTAGCTCCAGTATCTAATAAAGCATTTAAAGAATATGTTTTATATTCTCTAAATTGAAATATAATTTCTATGTAAGTATAATATTTTCTTGATTGAAAATGTGAAAAGGTAATAATATCCTTTTTTCCCATTTTTATTTGTTGAATTATTGGTTTTTCTAAATGAACTGGTTTTAGTTCAATTAGATATTTATTTTCCCAATATTTCTTCGGTTTGAATTTACCATAAGGATCCTGTTTATCAATTTCCTTAGGCTTAGATATTTTATAATCATATGGATCTGGGGGTTCAATTTCCATAGGATCTTGTTTTTCTATCTTTTCTTCTGTTGAAGTTTCTTCTTCATCAGAATTTTTACTAGTAACATTAATATCTATATCCATATTATTAGAATTATTACTACCTTCTGTTTCTAATATATAATTATCACTTTCATTATCATTATCTTTATTACTATCTTTATTATCATCATATTCTAACATATAATGATACTTATATTTTTCAAACAGATCTTTATGTTCTTCATAAAGTTCTTCTATTAACTTTAGATATTCAACTCTTTCAAGATTATCTTCCGTTTTAGAAAATTGGTTTTTCCAATGTTCTATCAAAGTTTTATAAGAGTCAAAATCATATTTTTCTTGTTTTTTATCCTTTTCTCTTTTTTCTTTTGTTTTTTGTTTTTTATTATTATTATTATTAGTTGAAGATTCATCCAAAGACTCATCCTCATCTGACAAAGCTAAAATAACATTACTATTACCGTAATATAAAGGTCCTAAATTTAAGTCTGATTCTATATTACTATTACTAATAACCTGATCTAATTTATTATTAACATCGGATAATAACTCTTTAGACTTGCTATTCAAATCTAAATTCGTTACTTCTCCCATATTATCTATTTTTTCTTCTACTTTACTAACCTTAGTATATAATCTATTAAAATATACAGACGTCATATCTATTAAACTATTGATACCTTTACTAAGAGCCGAAATATTATTTTCATTCTTAGAGTCTATATGCATAGTATGATTACAAGTTTTATCTTGATATAAACAATCCATTTTTTCCATTATTATTATCCCTGGTACCTAAAACCTTCTGTGTCTTAACGTCCTCTCAACGCCAACAACGTCCCACTCGGACTCAACGGCTACGAAGACTAACGACAGATATATGGGTTTTGAGATAATAACAGCGAAATAAACAGAATTGCAGATACAAAGATAGAAACTTACAATGATAACTACGATATGAGAACTCCAGAAATCGTTACTCCGGGGCTCCTCTGATAGGATATCTGATACCAATTTCTCGGGGAGGGAGGTGTATGTGCACAAGCGGAAGGGTATATATCGTAGAATAATATTTCACTAGAAGAAAATAGATAATTTACAAAGAGAGATCAAGAAAGATTTCTTGATTTCTTAAGCAAAACTAAAAACTCTAATAAGCTATTCTAAAATCCGATTCAGGATTCGATCATCTTAAAACTCTAATAAACTATTCTAAAATCCGATTCAGGATTCGATGCCTTTTCCAGGCTACAACAATGCCTATTTATAGTGGAAAAAATGAACTCTAATTTAATTACAATTGAATTCCGAACAGTATGTTGATAAGAATGGCTTCATGATTTTTTCCACGTAGCCATCTTGATTTGTTTGCTTCCACCGTCTTCTATCAAAATTGTTGTGGTTGCTTCCACGTTTCAATTGTATTAAATGGTTGCTTCCATCATGCATGACATCATCTTTGTCTTTTGGTGGTTTCCTTCTTTTTAAGTCACCGCCAAAATTGAATGCATCTTCTTGCTTTCATTACTTGATGGTAACGGGTTGTCACATCAATAATTAAATTTCTTCCTTTTTTGGATTTTATCCTTCCTGGATATTTCTGAGATTCATCTCTTCGATTTCATCCAGGTGTAGGGATTCTGGTGAAGGTACTGGTGTGTTCCAGTGCTCCCACACTTCTCTGATTTCCGCTGTTAACGGATAATCTTCAATTTCCATTTCAGCTATCTTTTTTAATAACTGAATGGCTTCTTCATTTCTTTCTATCTAGGTTCTTCCAGTATCATAGGCTAAAATTCTTCGTCCATCGGTCCAGAACATATAAGTTTTTTGATGGAGAAGATGCTTCGCCATACTCATTAAATCAATTCCGGATTGGATTTGATAATAGTTAAATTTATTATAACACTCATCAATGGTTTTTGACAAATGTTGTTGATCTTCTTCAACGGCTGAAAGGGCTTTTCCCGAAAACATAGTATTTATATTCCAAATTTGATATGGCTGATAAAAATTTTCTTTTTCAGCTATACCAATAAAGCTGCTTATTTCAATATGAAAATAATAGACAAAATCGTCTATATCTATAAAATTTGATAGCCGGGATTTGACTATCGCTGGAAAGTCTTTTAGTAAATGAAAAGAGAGATTTTGGACTGTTATTTCTTTAACAAATCCCCACTCAATACTGGTTATATCAAATGGCTCATGATTTAATCGAAATTTGATAGTAGGAATTTTTTCTCCTATATCATTTGTATAAACAAAAGCTTGCGAAAAATATTTAGAAAATGTTTCCGAAAATAGAGCTTGCTGGTTGCAAATGGCTCGATTTATTTTTGAAAATATATCAATAGGTAGAATTTGTCTACACTTGTTATATAGACATATTCTAAACATCTTATTAATAATAGGAGTATTTCTCCCTTTACTAATAAAATATTGAAATGTATCAAGAAGATTGTTTATCTCCTTAATATCCATATATTCGATTAGGATATCATCCCAATCTCGGTATAAAATAGATTTTAGTAATAATTCTTCAGATTTATTTTCTTCAGTTGTTTTTTCAACTAAGAATTCTGAGAATTGGGTAAGAGCTTTTCTGAAACTAGCCCTTTGTTCCAAAATATGGTTTTTCCATATCTTGTTTATGAAATGGTAATATTCTGGGGGTAAGCCTGGATTATAAAAATCCTTTAGATTCGAGAATTCAGAGTTTTGTTGGTTTTTCAACAAAGCATCTGCATATTTGAGAATTTCAGAATCGGTAGGAGGCTTTTGAGAAAATTGAGAATAATCCACCTGTGTTGGTGAATGTGATCCAATTGGTTGGTTTACCAATGGATATGGTAAATAATATCCCTGGTTAGGATAAAATTGTACCTGTGTTGGTGCAACCATAAATCCTTGTTTAGGAATTATTTTTGCAGGTGCAGCCATAAATCCTTGTTTAGGACTTATAGGTGATTTTCCCTTGTTGGGTTTTTTATGGACAGTTCTCCATCCATCATTTTCTTTTAGAGGTTGTTTACCTCTATCCATGAGGCCTGCTAAGAAAATCAGCAAACATTAGTAAAAATAAATTTATTATTTTCTACTAATGGTATTTCTATAGAAGTGTTTTCTATAGATAATATAACCGATTTTTTATTAACAGTAAAGGGTAAATATTGATTTAGAAAATTATTACCTAATAATATGTCTCCATACATATCAGGTAAACATAATAATTTTGGAATTATAAATCTAACATTGTTTATGTAGATTGGTATATTTTTAGCTTTAAAATAGATAGTAGTTTTGCTACCATTTATTCCATTAATATTTATTATCTTTTTTACAGGTTTCCAATATTCTTCAGGAAGAATATCCTTCTTACAACTACTGGTTGTAGCTCCTGTATCTAATAAAGCATGTAAAGAATATTTTTTATAGTCCTTACCACATAATGTAATTTCAATGTATTTATTGAAATTTATATTATCAACTGAATAATGTATATCTTCCATTCTAGTGTTTCTAGAATTTCTACTTGGTGTAGTAGGAAAAATAGGAATATGAACTGTTTTCATACCTATTGGTGTAGATGTACTTTCATTATCCTCTTCTTCCTCTGGTTGAGAACTAGAGGGTAATACTAAATTATCATCTGTATTAGTAATCAGATTATTTCTGAAATATAATTTGTCACCAGATGACATGTATTCAATAGTACTTACTGGTTTAGAAGTACTAGCATTATTGGTTTTATCGATTATCCAGTCTTTTGGAATCGATAAATCTTTTAAATGTAATAGCTTTGGTTGAATTTCTGTAGTAAATTTATTGGGCTCAAAAAGCTCAATAATTTTATTATTTATTTCTTTTATTTCAACCTCTGCTGTATTAGTATATTCATTAATAGAAGTCCAGCTGATTGCTAAATCTTCTGCTAAATCACTAATATCAGAATTTTTTGTTTGAATTCTAAGGCATAGACACTCTTCTATTAGAGGGTCTGTTATAGAGATAAAGTAATTTGGTTTAACTTTGAATCCTATAACACCTGTATGTAAATTAGATTGAATTCCTCCAATAAGTGCTTTTATTGGATTTTCAAATCTTTTATCTAATAATACTGCTAGGATAGGAACATCATGACCTCTTCTAAATAAAGCTCTAATTGTTATCATAATGACTCCTAGATGTATATATCTAACCTGAGGATAATTTTTTCTAATCCTTTTTATTTTTTCTTTGGTAAATAAAGGGATTTCTGTTAATCCTCCTTTGGTATCTTTAGCGACTGTATTACCGCTAATTTTTTCTATGTGTCTTTTTGACCATATTTTAAACTTAGAAATTTTGTAAATTTCTTCTTTAGAAATATGATTTTTATTAATTTTTTCAATTATATCATCAGAGAAATCAATTTCTTCTCCGATTATATTTCCTAACTTAATATCCTGTTGTTCAGAATTAGGAATTTCTTCTAATTGTTTATTAGAACTATTTCCCAACATAAAGATGTATTCATCAGAATCTGTATTAGACTCTGTTTCTGATAATAACTCATATAATATCTCAGTAGGATTTGTTTCCTCACTAAAACATATTTCTAGATCTTGTTCTTCAAGGTTTTTAATAATCTTTCTAGCATTTTTGCCTTTGTTAGGACAATTTGTTGCTATATGACCTTCTTCATCACAAATAAAACACTTACAAATTTGTTTTTTAGTCTTATCAGAAGTTTTTCTTCTAACAAACTTTCTCCTATTATTATTATTATTATTACTAATATTTTTATTACTAGGTTTCCATCTAGCTAACTTATATTTTTTATTTCTTTTATGTTTTTTATAAGGTTTTGAACGTATAGAGTTACAACCAAACTCCCATTCACCTTCTAACAATTTTGTACAGTATCTATGACTCAATTTATTTTTGACTTGTTTAGCCGCTTTACTCTGTAAACAGTGTAATATAATTCTTTCTTTCGCAAAATTAATTCTATTACCTATAGTATCAATATTATTAATATCTGTTTTATTATCATTACTACATTTGATAATGAAAGAAGCATATTTGTTTATGCAAATTTCATCCCAAGGTGGTGGTAATTTATGAAAATATTGGTTTTTCCAATGATCTATGCTATCATTTTTTAACTTTTGATATTCATGAAGAAATTTTTTAGAAAATTCTTCTAAATATTTAATATCACATAATTTTAATTTAGACAAGATGTAACTGGCTTGGCTATCTTGATCTTTTTTATTAGAATAACCACAAAATTCTGTTTTTAGAATTGAGGTTAATCCTTTTAACAAATCTTTAGGGGTGCTTATTTGATTAATAAGCTGACTTTTTTGTTCTCTTCCTTTCTCAGATTCTTCCCATCTTCTGAGAAATTGAAGAACATCTCCCTGAAAGGTTCCAACAAAGTAGTTTAAAAACTTTTCTTTTGTCCAAACTGTACTATTGTTGTTTACAACAATAGTCATAGACTGTGCCCAATCATCGATTGTTTTTTCATAATCAGATAAAGGAATATTAGTTAAATCTAAGTATACTCCTCCTTGAGCAACATTTCTTTTATTTAAATCATCTATTTTATAAGGTATAGGTATAGGCTGACTAGTTTCTCCTGGTGTTTCCAGTTTTATATCATTAGTAGCTATTTCTTCTATTTTATCACCTAATATTCTTGTTGTGTTTTCAACAATTTCGTGATTTTTATTAATAGATCTTAGACCATCATCTGTTTGAGGATCTGAGTCTAATTTTCTTTTACCATAAAGGTCTTTTTTATCTATTTCCCAAGGTTTAGGAACTATATAATTATCTGGATCTATGGGGTCGGTATCCATAGGTTCAGGAATTTCTATATTTTCTTCTGTTGAAGTTTCTTCTTCATCAGATTTATGGCTTGTAACATTAATATCCATATTATTAGAATTACTACTTTCTGTAGTTTCTAATATATAACTATCATTTTCATTATTATTAATAATATCATTATTACTATTATTATTATTATCATCATATTCTAACATATAATGATAATTATATTTTTCAAACAAATCTTTATGTTTTTCATAAAGTTCTTCTATTAATTTTAGATATTCAACTCTTTCAAGATTATCTTCCGTTTTAGAAAATTGGTTTTTCCAATGTTCTATCAAAGTTTTATAAGAGTCAAAATCATATTTTTCTTGTTTTTTATCCTTTTCTCTTTTTTTTTGTTTTTTCTTTTTTAATATTATTAATATTAGAAGATTCATCCGAAGACTCATGTAACATCTTAATTTAAGGGTAATTTGTAATTTCATAATTTCTTTATTTTGTATGCCTTAAGAAAGAAGGTTTTAAATAAATTATCGGTGCAAAACACACCTCAAAGGAGCTGCTGGCAGGATGGTTGAGGCGCTAGAGTACCTTAAATAGGTGCTGCACGTCTGGGGTTCGAGTCGAGGGGGTGGCATAAGTTTTATTTTGTTGGAAGGGGCATTAACGCCGAGAAAGGCTTTAAAAGAATATTCCAATGCGTTTATTTCCAGGAAATGAGCACTGGCCGAGCGGCTTGGGCGCTTGCAGCAAGGCGCAGACTCCAAATGGTCGCGTGTTCGAGTCGCAATTGGAGTATAGGGGTATTGTAATTTTTGGCCTTTGGAGATTAAGGCAAAGGACGCTAACAAATGAAGGCTTAAAGGAAAAATGCGACGCGATTTTGACATGGAAGTCCAGGTGGGAGAGGTGGTTAGGGCGCTAAGGGTGCTCGTGAGGTCACGCGTTCGAATCCTTGGGATAGCATGAGCAGTTTTATTTTTTCGTCTTAACGTTGTAGCAGTGGAACGAGCAGAGAAGTGATTAAAGGAAATTTGAGAGGGGTTCATGTCATGAAATTCCAATGGGCCGAGTGGCTGGGGCGTGGAGTTTGCTCCAGGACTCGGGTTCGAAACCCCTGGGCAGCAATCAGGTATTTTATTTTACCTTTGGCAATTAATGCGGGAAGGAGCCTTGGGGAAGGATTAAAAAAAATATATGCAGCGGGTTTTTGACATGAAAGTCAATTGGCCGAGTGGCTGGGGCGCTACACTGCTCCAGGTCTCGGGTTCGAAACTCCTGGGCTGCAGTGAGGTGTTTTGTTTTTTTTTCTTATCTGGCATTAAATGCGTGAGGTAGCCAATCTTGGAAGCTTAAAGAGAAATTTGCAACGCTATTATAACAGATATAGTGCAGTAGCAGAATGGTCAGAGGCGTGGGCAATCCCTCCCAGGTCCCAGGTTCGAGACCCAGCAGCGCATGGAAGGAATTCTTTTTTCTCTTTTTGCTTGGGACGGCATGCTTTGGTAGTTGCATGCACATGCACGCGTGGGGGAACCAATTTGGATGGCTGCCTCATATTCTTTCATTATTAATATTTTATTAATTTTACTTACTATTTTTGATGATAATGGAAACATGGGGTTAGCTCTCTCTCTTTATTTTAATTGTTGGAAATAGGAAGAACATTATGGGAATGATGCTTTTTGGGGGAGGGAAATTTTATCAAAAGAAGAAGAACAAGGGAAGCTTGGCCGGCCATGAAGTTTTGCAAGGGGTTACTATTTCTTTTTTTTTCTTTCAAATCCATTGCTCGGCCGAATGTTTGGCTAAAAGATTGCTTTGTTCTTCCTTCTCTCCCTTTGTGCATGGCCGAACATGAAGAAAATTCCTAAGGGCCTCAACATTCGATTTTGAGAGCTTTGGAGGTGCTAAGATTTCTTAGTTTGGTCCTATTTCCCTTCAAGTAGTTATTTGGCCAAGATTTCTCGAAATTTCTTCTCTTCATCTTGGGGTAGCCGTTTATGCATAGAGAAAGGGGGGGTTGAGATCGGCAAGCTTAGATGGCTTTGATCCTTTGCATTTAATGTTAAGCCGAAAACTTGACTTGTAAACCCTCTCTTCCTGTATTTCTCCTTATCTTCTTAGTGCCGAAATCAAGGTGGTTTTAAGGTCAAGCCGAATCTTAAGGTAAGGGACCTTTTTCTTTCCTTGGGGCGATTTGAATAGCACCGACCCTCTGCTACTCCTCTTTTAATATTTCTTCACATTGTAACAATCGAAATATTGACTTACTTCTGTTCCATATGATAGCCGAAACCTCTAAACACCAAAAGGAGTGCCGAATCATGGTGCTTAAAGGGCAAGTCAGTTGTTAAGGTAAGGAACAACAAACTCTTTGGGTGTGAATACATGCTAGGGCCGAATGGCCTTGGGTCTCTAAATGAACACTAAATCCGATTTCAGGGAAGGCTATAGCCGAATGTTGTGAATCTTCGAGATTTGGTTAGTGACCAAGTTGGTGTAAGGTGAGTGCTATATTCGGGCCACATTTTATTAGGATTTCTAATTAGGTAATTAGGGCTTTCTGATTAATAATCTATGATGGCCGAATATAGGAACATCACGAGGACAAGTTCGGGACCTTTGTAATAACACATCTGAGATACGAGAATCCTAGTTAACTCTTCGATTAAATAGGTGTGTAAGCTCTTACACACTTTATTAGTATAAACTGTTGTTTGATAATATTATAACCTCTCATGTGGTTACTTTGCCTAGTGGGCATAAGCTTGGTATTCGGGTAAGTCCCCTATTACTCGATTTACGATATGTGTTGTATATATCATCATATGCGGAAAAATGCTATGATATGTACGATTGCATGATATATGGAATCATGATACTTGTGATATGACCATGATGATGGTGGGATTGATGAGAGGGAGTAATATTCGTGTCGACGGACACCAGTGTTTTGGTAACACATTGTGACTACGGTCACCAGAGGTTTGGTACCTCCAGAGGTTTGGCACCTCATAGCGTCTCGTCCCTGTGGCTTAGTACCACCGTGGGTTGGCCCCACTTTTGAGATACGGGATCGACGCCAGTGATTTGGTATCACACGATGGGTTGGCCCCATCATTTGATTGTGACTTCGGGTCACCAGTGGTTTGGCACCACCAGTGGTTTGGCACCACACGTATTGACGGATATCGTGACTATAAGTCACCAGTGGTTTGGCACCACCAGTGGTTTGGTACCACACGGGGTAGAAAAGGAGCATGGATGGCTAGGTTGGGTTGCATAATTGCATGTTATACTAATATCTTGTGTATGAGTGTTATTTCCCGGGTTGGGGACTTATACACTGAGTCTTGGTGACTCACCCCTTCCCATATCTTCTTGCAGGTGAGTAGAGCACGGATGCGGAGCCGAGGAGAGCTCGAGGCGGCCATGTTGGTTTTGTGGACTCGAAATTTTATTTTGCCCCGTTTTAAGTTTAATCATTTACTACAATTCGATTGGGTTGTAATATGGCCGCTTATTATTAGTTTGGATGGTTAGGTAGTTGTTTTTACTTTACTTTCCAACTAATGAACTTACGAACGGTTATGCAAATCGATTAAAAGTAACGTTTTCAAAAAAAAATAAGTACTTGTACGCGTTTTCAAAAATGCTACCCTCGGGTAACAAAATTTTCTAAAGCTATCGATCACACTAATGTTCTAAAATTTAAATGGTCAAATGGTTTTAAAGGAAGAAAGGATTTTCAACTCAATCGAATTAACCCACTTGAGTTTTAACAAACACCGTTTCATACCCTTAACAAAAATTTTCTTAAATTACTACTACTAATCCAAACCTTTCGAATTTCTTTATTCCGTGACACACCAGATCCGGTCATGGCTTGTGGGCCGGGTTTGGGGTGTTACAACTCATCTTCTTCAGATAAAACTAATATATCATTACTATTACCGTAATATAAAGGTCCTAAATTTAAGTCTGATTCTATATTACTATTACTAATAACCTGATCTAATTTATTATTAACATCGGATAATAACTCTTTAGACTTGCTATTCAAATCTAAATTCGTTACTTCTCCCATATTATCTATTTTTTCTTCTACTTTACTAACCTTAGTATATAATCTATTAAAATATACAGACGTCATATCTATTAAACTATTGATACCTTTACTAAGAGCCGAAATATTATTTTCATTCTTAGAGTCTATATGCATAGTATGATTACAAGTTTTATCTTGATATAAACAATCCATTTTTTCCATTATTATTATCCCTGGTACCTAAAACCTTCTGTGTCTTAACGTCCTCTCAACGCCAACAACGTCCCACTCGGACTCAACGGCTACGAAGACTAACGACAGATATATGGGTTTTGAGATAATAACAGCGAAATAAACAGAATTGCAGATACAAAGATAGAAACTTACAATGATAACTACGATATGAGAACTCCAGAAATCGTTACTCCGGGGCTCCTCTGATAGGATATCTGATACCAATTTCTCGGGGAGGGAGGTGTATGTGCACAAGCGGAAGGGTATATATCGTAGAATAATATTTCACTAGAAGAAAATAGATAATTTACAAAGAGAGATCAAGAAAGATTTCTTGATTTCTTAAGCAAAACTAAAAACTCTAATAAGCTATTCTAAAATCCGATTCAGGATTCGATCATCTTAAAACTCTAATAAACTATTCTAAAATCCGATTCAGGATTCGATGCCTTTTCCAGGCTACAACAATGCCTATTTATAGTGGAAAAAATGAACTCTAATTTAATTACAATTGAATTCCGAACAGTATGTTGATAAGAATGGCTTCATGATTTTTTCCACGTAGCCATCTTGATTTGTTTGCTTCCACCGTCTTCTATCAAAATTGTTGTGGTTGCTTCCACGTTTCAATTGCATTAAATGGTTGCTTCCATCATGCATGACATCATCTTTGTCTTTTGGTGGTTTCCTTCTTTTTAAGTCACCGCCAAAATTGAATGCATCTTCTTGCTTTCATTACTTGATGGTAATGGGTTGTTACATCAATAATTAAATTTCTTCCTTTTTTGGATTTTATCCTTCCTGGATATTTCTGAGATTCATCTCTTCGATTTCATCCAGGTGTAGGGATTCTGGTGAAGGTACTGGTGTGTTCCAGTGCTCCCACACTTCTCTGATTTCCGCTGTTAACGGATAATCTTCAATTTCCATTTCAGCTATTTTTGTTAATAGTGACATGGCTTCTTCGTTCTCGTGCCTCTGGGGATTTCCAGTGTCGTAGGCTAGGATTCTTCTACCGTCACTCCAGAACTCGAACGTGTTTTGTCGGAGTAGGAACTGAGCTTCCGCCATTAAATCAACTCCGGATTGGATTTGATAACGGAAATAATTTTTGTAACACTCGTCAATTGTTTTTGACAAATGCTCTTGATCTTCTTGGACCGCCAAGAGGGATCTTCCTCCAAGCATTTTATGAATAATCCATATTTGATATGGCTGATAAAATTTTTCTTTTTCAGCAATACCAATAAGGCTGTGTATTTTTATATAAAAATAGTAAACAAAATCATCTAAATTAACATAGTTTGTTAATCTAGATTTTACCATAGCCGGAAAATCTTTTAGTAAATGAAAAGAAAGATTTTGGACTGTTATTTCTTTAACAAATCCCCATTCAATACTGGTTATATCAAATGGATCATGATCAAGTCGAAATTTGATAGTAGGAATTTTTTCTCCTATATCATTTGTATAAACAAAAGCTTGCGAAAAATATTTAGAAAATGTTTCCGAAAATAGAGCTTGCTGGTTGCAAATGGCTCGATTTATTTTTGAAAATATATCAATAGGTAGAATTTGTCTACACTTGTTATATAGACATATTCTAAACATCTTATTAATAATAGGAGTATTTCTCCCTTTACTAATAAAATATTGAAATGTATCAAGAAGATTGTTTATCTCCTTAATATCCATATATTCGATTAGGATATCATCCCAATCTCGGTATAAAATAGATTTTAGTAATAATTCTTCAGATTTATTTTCTTCAGTTGTTTTTTCAACTAAGAATTCTGAGAATTGGGTAAGAGCTTTCCTGAAACTAGCCCTTTGTTCCAAAATATGGTTTTTCCATATCTTGTTTATGAAATGGTAATATTCTGGGGGTAAGCCTGGATTATAAAAATCCTTTAGATTTGAGAATTCAGAGTTTTGTTGGTTTTTCAACAAAGCATCTGCATATTTGAGAATTTCAGAATCGGTAGGAGGCTTTTGAGAAAATTGAGAATAATCCACCTGTGTTGGTGAATGTGATCCAATTGGTTGGTTTACCAATGGATATGGTAAATAATATCCCTGGTTAGGATAAAATTGTACCTGTGTTGGTGCAACCATAAATCCTTGTTTAGGAATTATTTTTGCAGGTGCAGCCATAAATCCTTGTTTAGGACTTATAGGTGATTTTCCCTTGTTGGGTTTTTTATGGACAGTTCTCCATCCATCATTTTCTTTTAGAGGTTGTTTACCTCTATCCATAAGGCCTGCTAAGAAAATCAGCAATCATATTGTTAGTACCTTTTATGTATATGACTTCGAAATTGAATTGGCATAATTCATTATACCATCTAATCCTTCTAGGTACTGTTTCTAAACTTTTATTAGTAAGAAACTGTTTGACAGCTTGATTATCGGTTTTAATAATAAAACTTTCTGGTGCTAAATATATTAGGAATTTTTTTATTCCTTTTTTTATTGCTAATAGTTCTTTTTCATAAATAGCATAATTAATTTCGCTTGGTTTAAACTTTCCAGAACTATATCCACAAATTAATTCTTCATTAGCTATTGTTTTAGCTTTTAATACACATCCCCAATTTCTTTCTGAGGCATCTGTTTCTAGAATTAATTTATCACCTTGTTTAGGTAAATAAACTTTTGGAATATAATTTATCTCAGACTTTATTTGTTTTATAATGTCTGAATCTTTGTTAGACCACTCAAAAGGCTTGTCCTTTTTGAGTTTTTCATATAACTCATCTAGTTTTTTAGACAAATTAGGGAAGAAATTTCTGCCATAATTAACAATTCCTAGAAATTGTTGAAGTTGTTTGTTATCAACAATTTTTTCTGGGAATTCTTTTATTTTAACAATAATATGATCTTGGAGTTTAAGACCATCAGATGATAATATTAATCCTAAGAATTCTATTTCGGTTTTTTCCAATTCTATTTTCTTAGGGCTTAATATTATTCCATGTTTGATAAATTCTCTAGCTATAATATTTAGATGTTTTCTATGATTTTCCAGTGTTTCTGAAAAAATTAGAATATCATCTATATATACTACACAAAATTTTTTATATTTTTTGAATATAGAGTCCATCCATCTTTGGAAGACTTGAGGTGCATTACAAAGTCCAAATGGCATTACTCTCCATTGGTAATGACCATTAGGTGCACTAAAAGCTGTTAATGGTCTGGATTCTTCTGTTAACATGATTTGCCAGAAACCAGATTTGCAGTCAAACTTACTAAAATATTTTGCTTGTTTAGCTTGGTTTATTAAGACTTCCTTTCTTGGAATAAAATAACCATCAAAAATAGTATTTTGATTTAGTCTTTTATAATTAATAACCATCCTAGCTTTTCCTCTTTTTATTTCTGCATGGTTTCTTACCATGAAAGCAGGACTAGAATGTGGACTAGTAGTTTCTTCTATTAATCCTTTATCTAGTAATTCCTTTATTTGTATATCAAATTCATCTATATCTTGTTTAGTATAGATCATAGGTTTTACTCTAATAATTTTATTGGGGTTTTTCAATTTTATGGTACAATATCTAGGACTATTTTTCCATAATTTTAATGGTTCTTCACTAAAATTATTTTCTAATATCTTAAACAACCAGTGATTAGTATCTAGTTGTTTTATTTGTTCATTCTTAGGAGGTGTAAAGTCCTGATCACATATATATTTATGATTTTCTACTAAGGGTACTTCTACCGAAGTATTTTCAGTAGTTAGTACAACAAAATTTTTTTCTATGGAAAATGGTAGATGTTGATATATAAAATTATTACCTAACAATATATCTCCATGCATTTCATGAAAACATAATAATTTAGGAATTACAAATCTTACATTGTTTATGTAGATTGGTATATTTTTAGCTTTAAAAAGGATTAATGTTTCAATACCATTGACACCAACAGCTCTAATAGGATTTTTCATAAGTTCCCATTTTTCTGATGGAATAGCATTTTCTCTACAGCTACTGGTTGTAGCTCCAGTATCTAATAAAGCATTTAAAGAATATGTTTTATATTCTCTAAATTGAAATATAATTTCTATGTAAGTATAATATTTTCTTGATTGAAAATGTGAAAAGGTAATAATATCCTTTTTTCCCATTTTTATTTGTTGAATTATTGGTTTTTCTAAATGAACTGGTTTTAGTTCAATTAGATATTTATTTTCCCAATATTTCTTCGGTTTGAATTTACCATAAGGATCCTGTTTATCAATTTCCTTAGGCTTAGATATTTTATAATCATATGGATCTGGGGGTTCAATTTCCATAGGATCTTGTTTTTCTATCTTTTCTTCTGTTGAAGTTTCTTCTTCATCAGAATTTTTACTAGTAACATTAATATCTATATCCATATTATTAGAATTATTACTACCTTCTGTTTCTAATATATAATTATCACTTTCATTATCATTATCTTTATTACTATCTTTATTATCATCATATTCTAACATATAATGATACTTATATTTTTCAAACAGATCTTTATGTTCTTCATAAAGTTCTTCTATTAACTTTAGATATTCAACTCTTTCAAGATTATCTTCCGTTTTAGAAAATTGGTTTTTCCAATGTTCTATCAAAGTTTTATAAGAGTCAAAATCATATTTTTCTTGTTTTTTATCCTTTTCTCTTTTTTCTTTTGTTTTTTGTTTTTTATTATTAACATCGGATAATAACTCTTTAGACTTGCTATTCAAATCTAAATTCGTTACTTCTCCCATATTATCTATTTTTTCTTCTACTTTACTAACCTTAGTATATAATCTATTAAAATATACAGACGTCATATCTATTAAACTATTGATACCTTTACTAAGAGCCGAAATATTATTTTCATTCTTAGAGTCTATATGCATAGTATGATTACAAGTTTTATCTTGATATAAACAATCCATTTTTTCCATTATTATTATCCCTGGTACCTAAAACCTTCTGTGTCTTAACGTCCTCTCAACGCCAACAACGTCCCACTCGAACTCAACGGCTACGAAGACTAACGACAGATATATGGGTTTTGAGATAATAACAGCGAAATAAACAAAATTGCAGATACAAAGATAGAAACTTACAATGATAACTACGATATGAGAACTCCAGAAATCGTTACTCCGGGGCTCCTCTGATAGGATATCTGATACCAATTTCTCGGGGAGGGAGGTTATGTGCACAAGCGGAAGGGTATATATCGTAGAATAATATTTCACTAGAAGAAAATAGATAATTTACAAAGAGAGATCAAGAAAGATTTCTTGATTTCTTAAGCAAAACTAAAAACTCTAATAAACTATTCTAAAATCCGATTCAGGATTCGATCATCTTAAAACTCTAATAAACTATTCTAAAATCCGATTCAGGATTCGATGCCTTTTCCAGGCTACAACAATGCCTATTTATAGTGGAAAAAATGAACTCTAATTTAATTACAATTGAATTCCGAACAGTATGTTGATAAGAATGGCTTCATGATTTTTTCCACGTAGCCATCTTGATTTGTTTGCTTCCACCGTCTTCTATCAAAATTGTTGTGGTTGCTTCCACGTTTCAATTGTATTAAATGGTTGCTTCCATCATGCATGACATCATCTTTGTCTTTTGGTGGTTTCCTTCTTTTTAAGTCACCGCCAAAATTGAATGCATCTTCTTGCTTTCATTACTTGATGGTAACGGGTTGTCACATCAATAATTAAATTTCTTCCTTTTTTGGATTTTATCCTTCCTGGATATTTCTGAGATTCATCTCTTCGATTTCATCCAGGTGTAGGGATTCTGGTGAAGGTACTGGTGTGTTCCAGTGCTCCCACACTTCTCTGATTTCCGCTGTTAACGGATAATCTTCAATTTCCATTTCAGCTATTTTTGTTAATAGTGACATGGCTTCTTCGTTCTCGTGCCTCTGGGGATTTCCAGTGTCGTAGGCTAGGATTCTTCTACCGTCACTCCAGAACTTGAACGTGTTTTGTCGGAGTAGGAACTGAGCTTCCGCCATTAAATCAACTCCGGATTGGATTTGATAACGGAAATAATTTTTGTAACACTCGTCAATTGTTTTTGACAAATGCTCTTGATCTTCTTGGACCGCCAAGAGGGATCTTCCTCCAAGCATTTATGAATAATCCATATTTGATATGGCTGATAAAATTTTTCTTTTTCAGCAATACCAATAAGGCTGTGTATTTTTATATAAAAATAGTAAACAAAATCATCTAAATTAACATAGTTTGTTAATCTAGATTTTACCATAGCCGGAAAATCTTTTAGTAAATGAAAAGAAAGATTTTGGACTGTTATTTCTTTAACAAATCCCCATTCAATACTGGTTATATCAAATGGATCATGATCAAGTCGAAATTTGATAGTAGGAATTTTTTCTCCTATATCATTTGTATAAACAAAAGCTTGCGAAAAATATTTAGAAAATGTTTCCGAAAATAGAGCTTGCTGGTTGCAAATGGCTCGATTTATTTTTGAAAATATATCAATAGGTAGAATTTGTCTACACTTGTTATATAGACATATTCTAAACATCTTATTAATAATAGGAGTATTTCTCCCTTTACTAATAAAATATTGAAATGTATCAAGAAGATTGTTTATCTCCTTAATATCCATATATTCGATTAGGATATCATCCCAATCTCGGTATAAAATAGATTTTAGTAATAATTCTTCAGATTTATTTTCTTCAGTTGTTTTTTCAACTAAGAATTCTGAGAATTGGGTAAGAGCTTTTCTGAAACTAGCCCTTTGTTCCAAAATATGGTTTTTCCATATCTTGTTTATGAAATGGTAATATTCTGGGGGTAAGCCTGGATTATAAAAATCCTTTAGATTCGAGAATTCAGAGTTTTGTTGGTTTTTCAACAAAGCATCTGCATATTTGAGAATTTCAGAATCGGTAGGAGGCTTTTGAGAAAATTGAGAATAATCCACCTGTGTTGGTGAATGTGATCCAATTGGTTGGTTTACCAATGGATATGGTAAATAATATCCCTGGTTAGGATAAAATTGTACCTGTGTTGGTGCAACCATAAATCCTTGTTTAGGAATTATTTTTGCAGGTGCAGCCATAAATCCTTGTTTAGGACTTATAGGTGATTTTCCCTTGTTGGGTTTTTTATGGACAGTTCTCCATCCATCATTTTCTTTTAGAGGTTGTTTACCTCTATCCATGAGGCCTGCTAAGAAAATCAGCAAACATTAGTAAAAATAAATTTATTATTTTCTACTAATGGTATTTCTATAGAAGTGTTTTCTATAGATAATATAACCGATTTTTTATTAACAGTAAAGGGTAAATATTGATTTAGAAAATTATTACCTAATAATATGTCTCCATACATATCAGGTAAACATAATAATTTTGGAATTATAAATCTAACATTGTTTATGTAGATTGGTATATTTTTAGCTTTAAAATAGATAGTAGTTTTGCTACCATTTATTCCATTAATATTTATTATCTTTTTTACAGGTTTCCAATATTCTTCAGGAAGAATATCCTTCTTACAACTACTGGTTGTAGCTCCTGTATCTAATAAAGCATGTAAAGAATATTTTTTATAGTCCTTACCACATAATGTAATTTCAATGTATTTATTGAAATTTATATTATCAACTGAATAATGTATATCTTCCATTCTAGTGTTTCTAGAATTTCTACTTGGTGTAGTAGGAAAAATAGGAATATGAACTGTTTTCATACCTATTGGTGTAGATGTACTTTCATTATCCTCTTCTTCCTCTGGTTGAGAACTAGAGGGTAATACTAAATTATCATCTGTATTAGTAATCAGATTATTTCTGAAATATAATTTGTCACCAGATGACATGTATTCAATAGTACTTACTGGTTTAGAAGTACTAGCATTATTGGTTTTATCGATTATCCAGTCTTTTGGAATCGATAAATCTTTTAAATGTAATAGCTTTGGTTGAATTTCTGTAGTAAATTTATTGGGCTCAAAAGCTCAATAATTTTATTATTTATTTCTTTTATTTCAACCTCTGCTGTATTAGTATATTCATTAATAGAAGTCCAGCTGATTGCTAAATCTTCTGCTAAATCACTAATATCAGAATTTTTTGTTTGAATTCTAAGGCATAGACACTCTTCTATTAGAGGGTCTGTTATAGAGATAAAGTAATTTGGTTTAACTTTGAATCCTATAACACCTGTATGTAAATTAGATTGAATTCCTCCAATAAGTGCTTTTATTGGATTTTCAAATCTTTTATCTAATAATACTGCTAGGATAGGAACATCATGACCTCTTCTAAATAAAGCTCTAATTGTTATCATAATGACTCCTAGATGTATATATCTAACCTGAGGATAATTTTTTCTAATCCTTTTTATTTTTTCTTTGGTAAATAAAGGGATTTCTGTTAATCCTCCTTTGGTATCTTTAGCGACTGTATTACCGCTAATTTTTTCTATGTGTCTTTTTGACCATATTTTAAACTTAGAAATTTTGTAAATTTCTTCTTTAGAAATATGATTTTTATTAATTTTTTCAATTATATCATCTGATTTCTTCTCCGATTATATTTCCTAACTTAATATCCTGTTGTTCAGAATTAGGAATTTCTTCTAATTGTTTATTAGAACTATTTCCCAACATAAAGATGTATTCATCAGAATCTGTATCAGACTCTGTTTCTGATAATAACTCATATAATATCTCAGTAGGATTTGTTTCCTCACTAAAACATATTTCTAGATCTTGTTCTTCAAGGTTTTTAATAATCTTTCTAGCATTTTTGCCTTTGTTAGGACAATTTGTTGCTATATGACCTTCTTCATCACAAATAAAACACTTACAAATTTGTTTTTTAGTCTTATCAGAAGTTTTTCTTCTAACAAACTTTCTCCTATTATTATTATTATTATTACTAATATTTTTATTACTAGGTTTCCATCTAGCTAACTTATATTTTTTATTTCTTTTTTAATATTATTAATATTAGAAGATTCATCCGAAGACTCATCTTCTTCAGATAAAACTAATATATCATTACTATTACCGTAATATAAAGGTCCTAAATTTAAGTCTGATTCTATATTACTATTACTAATAACCTGATCTAATTTATTATTAACATCGGATATTAACTCTTTAGACTTGCTATTCAAATCTAAATTCGTTACTTCTCCCATATTATCTATTTTTTCTTCTACTTTACTAACCTTAGTATATAATCTATTAAAATATACAGACGTCATATCTATTAAACTATTGATACCTTTACTAAGAGCCGAAATATTATTTTCATTCTTAGGGTCTATATGCATAGTATGATTACAAGTTTTATCTTGATATAAACAATCCATTTTTTCCATTATTATTATCCCTGGTACCTAAAACCTTTTGTGTCTTAACGTCCTCTCAACGCCAACAACGTCCCACTCGGACTCAACGGCTACGAAGACTAACGATAGATATATGGGTTTTGAGATAATAACAGCGAAATAAACAGAATTGCAGATACAAAGATAGAAACTTACAATGATAACTACGATATGAGAACTCCAGAAATCGTTACTCCGGGGCTCCTCTGATAGGATATCTGATACCAATTTCTCGGGGAGGGAGGTGTATGTGCACAAGCGGAAGGGTATATATCGTAGAATAATATTTCACTAGAAGAAAATAGATAATTTACAAAGAGAGATCAAGAAAGATTTCTTGATTTCTTAAGCAAAACTAAAAACTCTAATAAGCTATTCTAAAATCCGATTCAGGATTCGATCATCTTAAAACTCTAATAAACTATTCTAAAATCCGATTCAGGATTCGATGCCTTTTCCAGGCTACAACAATGCCTATTTATAGTGGAAAAAATGAACTCTAATTTAATTACAATTGAATTCCGAACAGTATGTTGATAAGAATGGCTTCATGATTTTTTCCACGTAGCCATCTTGATTTGTTTGCTTCCACCGTCTTCTATCAAAATTGTTGTGGTTGCTTCCACGTTTCAATTGTATTAAATGGTTGCTTCCATCATGCATGACATCATCTTTGTCTTTTGGTGGTTTCCTTCTTTTTAAGTCACCGCCAAAATTGAATGCATCTTCTTGCTTTCATTACTTGATGGTAACGGGTTGTCACATCAATAATTAAATTTCTTCCTTTTTTGGATTTTATCCTTCCTGGATATTTCTGAGATTCATCTCTTCGATTTCATCCAGGTGTAGGGATTCTAGTGAAGGTACTGGTGTGTTCCAGTGCTCCCACACTTCTCTGATTTCCGCTGTTAACGGATAATCTTCAATTTCCATTTCAGCTATCTTTTTTAATAACTGAATGGCTTCTTCATTTCTTTCTATCTGGGTTCTTCCAGTATCATAGGCTAAAATTATTCGTCCATCGGTCCAGAACATATAAGTTGTTTGATGGAGAAGATGCTTCGCCATACTCATTAAATCAATTCCGGCTTGGATTTGATAATAGTTAAATTTATTATAACACTCATCAATGGTTTTTGACAAATGTTGTTGATCTTCTTCAACGGCTGAAAGGGCTTTTCCCAAAAACATAGTATTTATATTCCAAATTTGATATGGCTGATAAAAATTTTCTTTTTCAGCTATACCAATAAAGCTGCTTATTTCAATATGAAAATAATAGACAAAATCGTCTATATCTATAAAATTTGATAGCCGGGATTTGACTATCGCTGGAAAGTCTTTTAATAAATCAAAAGAGAGATTTTGGACTGTTATTTCTTTAACAAATCCCCACTCAATACTGGTTATATCAAATGGCTCATGATTTAATCGAAATTTGATAGTAGGAATTTTTTCTCCTATATCATTTGTATAAACAAAAGCTTGTGAAAAATATTTTGAAAATGTTTCCGAAAATAGAGCTTGCTGGTTGCAAATGGCTCGATTTATTTTTGAAAATATATCAATAGGTAGAATTTGTCTACACTTGTTATATAGACATATTCTAAACATCTTATTAATAATAGGAGTATTTCTCCCTTTACTAATAAAATATTGAAATGTATCAAGAAGATTGTTTATCTCCTTAATATCCATATATTCGATTAGGATATCATCCCAATCTCGGTATAAAATAGATTTTAGTAATAATTCTTCAGATTTATTTTCTTCAGTTGTTTTTTCAACTAAGAATTCTGAGAATTGGGTAAGAGCTTTTCTGAAACTAGCCCTTTGTTCCAAAATATGGTTTTTCCATATCTTGTTTATGAAATGGTAATATTCTGGGGGTAAGCCTGGATTATAAAAATCCTTTAGATTCGAGAATTCAGAGTTTTGTTGGTTTTTTCAACAAAGCATCTGCATATTTGAGAATTTCAGAATCGGTAGGAGGCTTTTGAGAAAATTGAGAATAATCCACCTGTGTTGGTGAATGTGATCCAATTGGTTGGTTTACCAATGGATATGGTAAATAATATCCCTGGTTAGGATAAAATTGTACCTGTGTTGGTGCAACCATAAATCCTTGTTTAGGAATTATTTTGCAGGTGCAGCCATAAATCCTTGTTTAGGACTTATAGGTGATTTTCCCTTGTTGGGTTTTTTATGGACAGTTCTCCATCCATCATTTTCTTTTAGAGGTTGTTTACCTCTATCCATGAGGCCTGCTAAGAAAATCAGCAAACATTAGTAAAAATAAATTTATTATTTTCTACTAATGGTATTTCTATAGAAGTGTTTTCTATAGATAATATAACCGATTTTTTATTAACAGTAAAGGGTAAATATTGATTTAGAAAATTATTACCTAATAATATGTCTCCATACATATCAGGTAAACATAATAATTTTGGAATTATAAATCTAACATTGTTTATGTAGATTGGTATATTTTTAGCTTTAAAATAGATAGTAGTTTTGCTACCATTTATTCCATTAATATTTATTATCTTTTTTACAGGTTTCCAATATTCTTCAGGAAGAATATCCTTCTTACAACTACTGGTTGTAGCTCCTGTATCTAATAAGCATGTAAAGAATATTTTTATAGTCCTTACCACATAATGTAATTTCAATGTATTTATTGAAATTTATATTATCAACTGAATAATGTATATCTTCCATTCTAGTGTTTCTAGAATTTCTACTTGGTGTAGTAGGAAAAATAGGAATATGAACTGTTTTCATACCTATTGGTGTAGATGTACTTTCATTATCCTCTTCTTCCTCTGGTTGAGAACTAGAGGGTAATACTAAATTATCATCTGTATTAGTAATCAGATTATTTCTGAAATATATTTGTCACCAGATGACATGTATTCAATAGTACTTACTGGTTTAGAAGTACTAGCATTATTGGTTTTATCGATTATCCAGTCTTTTGGAATCGATAAATCTTTTAAATGTAATAGCTTTGGTTGAATTTCTGTAGTAAATTTATTGGGCTCAAAAAGCTCAATAATTTTATTATTTATTTCTTTTATTTCAACCTCTGCTGTATTAGTATATTCATTAATAGAAGTCCAGCTGATTGCTAAATCTTCTGCTAAATCACTAATATCAGAATTTTTTGTTTGAATTCTAAGGCATAGACACTCTTCTAAAATCCGATTCAGGATTCGATCATCTTAAAACTCTAATAAACTATTCTAAAATCCGATTCAGGATTCGATGCCTTTTCCAGGCTACAACAATGCCTATTTATAGTGGAAAAAATGAACTCTAATTTAATTACAATTGAATTCCGAACAGTATGTTGATAAGAATGGCTTCATGATTTTTTCCACGTAGCCATCTTGATTTGTTTGCTTCCACCGTCTTCTATCAAAATTGTTGTGGTTGCTTCCACGTTTCAATTGCATTAAATGGTTGCTTCCATCATGCATGACATCATCTTTGTCTTTTGGTGGTTTCCTTCTTTTTAAGTCACCGCCAAAATTGAATGCATCTTCTTGCTTTCATTACTTGATGGTAACGGGTTGTTACATCAATAATTAAATTTCTTCCTTTTTTGGATTTTATCCTTCCTGGATATTTCTGAGATTCATCTCTTCGATTTCATCCAGGTGTAGGGATTCTTGTGAAGGTACTGGTGTGTTCCAGTGCTCCCACACTTCTCTGATTTCCGCTGTTAACGGATAATCTTCAATTTCCATTTCAGCTATTTTTGTTAATAGTGACATGGCTTCTTCGTTCTCGTGCCTCTGGGGATTTCCAGTGTCGTAGGCTAGGATTCTTCTACCGTCACTCCAGAACTCGAACGTTTTTGTCGGAGTAGGAACTGAGCTTCCGCCATTAAATCAACTCCGGATTGGATTGATAACGGTTTTGTAACACTCGTCAATTGTTTTTGACAAATGCTCTTGATCTTCTTGGACCGCCAAGAGGGATCTTCCTCCAAGCATTTTATGAATAATCCATATTTGATATGGCTGATAAAATTTTTCTTTTTCAGCAATACCAATAAGGCTGTGTATTTTTAATAATAGTAAACAAAATCATCTAAATTAACATAGTTTGTTAATCTAGATTTTACCATAGCCGGAAATCTTTTAGTAAATGAAAAGAAAGATTTTGGACTGTATTTCTTTAACAAATCCCCATTCAATACTGGTTATATCAAATGGATCATGATCAAGTCGAAATTTGATAGTAGGAATTTTTTCTCCTATATCATTTGTATAAACAAAAGCTTGCGAAAATATTTAGAAATGTTTCCGAAAATAGCTTGCTGGTTGCAAATGGCTCGATTTATTTTTGAAAATATATCAATAGGTAGAATTTGTCTACACTTGTTATATAGACATATTCTAAACATCTTATTAATAATAGGAGTATTTCTCCCTTTACTAATAAAATATTGAAAGTATCAAGAAGATTGTTTATCTCCTTATATCCATATATTCGATTAGGATATCATCCCAATCTCGGTATAAAATAGATTTTAGTATAATTCTTTAGATTTATTTTCTTCAGTTGTTTTTCAACTAAGAATTCTGAGAATTGGGTAAGAGCTTTTGAAACTAGCCCTTTGTTCCAAAATGGTTTTTTCCATATCTTGTTTATGAAATGGTAATATTCTGGGGGTAAGCCTGGATTATAAAAATCCTTTAGATTCGAGAATTCAGAGTTTTGTTGGTTTTTCAACAAAGCATCTGCATATTTGAGAATTTCAGAATCGGTAGGAGGCTTTGAGAAAATTGAGAATAATCCACCTGTGTGGTGAATGTGATCCAATTGGTTGGTTTACCATGGATATGGTAAATAATATCCCGGTTAGGATAAATTGTACCTGTGTTGGTGCAACCATAAATCCTTGTTTAGGAATTATTTTGCAGGTGCAGCCATAAATCCTTGTTTAGGACTTATAGGTGATTTTCCCTTGTTGGGTTTT
>SMMG02000124.1:0-61037 GCA_005393395.2 Gossypium australe
GTTATGGTTGTGAATCTGTATGAAATAGAATTATGAAAATAAACCAAAGAATTTTTAGTGGGATTGTTGCTCATGAAAACATTGCATGCCCTTGGTTTATGGCATGAACAGTCGAGAACCGATAGAGATAATCACATTCCGCGTCAATTTTGATGCTGTTATGCCTGTCGGTTTCTTATATAGCATAAACTTTAGCAATTATAGACATCCTTTTTAGGGAACAGAATCGAATTTCGAAAAGCGATCAGCGCAAACAGTTGATAATATGGATCAACCATATGATCTTGGCTCTACAATGCATTATGGATCCAAGGCATTCAGTAACGATGCTAAAGGCATATACATTACAAATATCTTTGTTTAAAAGCTTTTATAGCTATACGATTTTTACTCGTGATCACTCCTATCAACAAACCATAGGCCAGCGTTTTGGACTTTCTTTAAAGATGCAAAATGATTAACTTGAGATACTGTTCGAGTAAATTTGAGCTTTATATTAGACTACATTATTATTCATTTCAGATTATGTCAGGTACAATTGGACTGTGATAGGGGCGGATATACTGATCCTCAAAATTGTGAACAATGTCGCTGCCCAGATGTATAAATAAAATAAATTCTAGACATATTATTTAGGGATTCGCCGGTACCTACTGCCAGGAATTGGAACAGAGCAGTGAGCCTAACTTTTATAACCATGAAAACATTAGGATTGTTCATTAAAAATCTATTAATGCATTAATAGCTTCATTAAACAGATTCAAATTCTTGCCGAGGAACAAGCGACTTGACTGCCGGTGAATGGCCAGGCGATATCTCTACTTCGAAACTCCACCCAGGAATTAAATGTTTTGGAGAATTCATGTGATTGAATTAACGCTTAATATGTGTGTTTATTATTTAGCCTCAATACTCAAATCAAAGCGTGCAACTTATATTCGATCGTTTAAATTTCCCATGCAAGGAAGCATGCACAAGTTATTTAGAGGTGAAATACAAGACAGAAAAAATTGCTACTGGTATGAAAATTAAAAGCATGGATCTCAATATTTTATTTTATTTAAAGTGTAATAAATTTGTTTAAGGTGCGAGGCTTTGTTGTGATTTGCCGGCAAATATAATTTCTGAGGGGAACAGAAGTTATCCTAATTTTACGGACAGATGAAAAGTTAAATTCTGAATTTGAAGGCTTTCACCTATCATTTAAATCTGGTGATAAAAATTCTGTTGAGTAATGATTCTAAAAATTATAATTTAGTTGAAGGATATGACAAAAACACCACTACTGGCATAATAAAGGTAAAAAACTAAATATATACTATTAATCGTTTAGCCTACGCCCACAACTACGACAACCACCACTACACCTAAACCTAAGGCAAATGATTTCTAGGGTTTCCTTATGAAATTATATTTAGCCAGATAGTTGGACCTCCTGGGGAAACTGGACAGAATGTTCAGCTACATGTGGTGCTTGTGGACAAAGAAAGCGTGTTAGATATTGTTTGTCTGGTCCTGGCAAATGTAAAGGATCTGATTATGAAGTAGAACGTTGCGCATTTTCACCATGTCCTTTACCTGTAGAAGTCTCACGTTGCAATGGGCGTTTAGTGGGTTTTAACTACTGCTATTATTAAATCTGAATCAAGTCAACTTTTTTTATCTTTCAGCCTTTGTTATATTTGAAATCAACAAAAAATCTTCAGTAATTGTAGATATATTTAGGTAATGCCATGTGAGTTAATGGAAGAATTGGAATTTGGTACGGCATTAAACTACGTCTCACTTAGACATCATAGCGGAGGTTACTCGTTTAGCATAAATTATAACATTCTCCGCGTAATAACCCACAACTTTTAGAAATTTATAAATTTAGAATCCTGGGATCATAACGGACTTTCTTCCTCAATGCTTGACTCGAACATTCAATTGGAGGGGGATGGTCAAAAACGTAATTCATAATCTCTTGCTGCCCAGATTGAAAAATGAGAATATTATAGCGCGTTACAGACGTCTAACAGCTGTGAGGCAACAAAGATATTCGCGCGGAAGCAAAGCTGAGAAGCAGCTTTGCGAAAAGTATGAATTCATAAATTTATTTTTAAATTTATTACTGTTCCAGACGATTTACCTATCACTGCCCTACTACATTACTAACTATCAGGTAATTTTTAGCATCTTTTTAAACATAAAATCATTTAAAATGTAGCTTGGACTTTCTCGTCGAACGAAACAAACGTGAAATTAACATATTCATAATGAACCTATCCATGATTCTCGTCATCCTTGCTGTGCCGGTTACAAACTTGAGAATGATACTTGTATAAAAATGAAAGGATTTTTAGCTAAAAGAAATTCTGGAAAACTCATTTTAATAGCATTTGTTTTTTGTTCGATATTTTTATTTACATTTTTTATTTCAACCTAATTAAACTCCATTTTCTCTATATAATTCATTATTTTTTTCAATTTATCTTTTATTATTCTTTTGATAATATAATTAATGATAAGTAAAATTTATGGAAAGTGAAAATACTAAATAAAAACAAATAAATTTTATTGACAGCCATTATTTTTTGTTGACCTAAATTCGTTGACCGTTGTAAAATGAGCTCCTAGTACCCTTTTAGTTGGATATAAACTAATATTTTGATAATATTAACTCGCTAATAATTTTTATAATGATGAAAATATGTATTATAAAATTTTTAATAAATTTTCATTTTACATCAATGTATTGTTTAAACATTTTTATTTTTATTATTGGTAGTTAATTTGTTTTATAAATTTCGTATCGGTTCTAATTTTAGCAATTGCTATTTCATCTGTTATATCAGAACAACAGGTTGCCCATAAAATCCCTTATTGTCCTGTTTATTCCCGCCCGGTGGGTTTAATTAAATAAAGAATACTAAGAGGATTAATTGAATAAACTATGAGGATTTTAGATGCTGCGTCCCAACGGTGATGTAAGGAAATGTTTGCCACATCAACTGAATCTATGTTTAAATGCGCTAGAGGATTCTGCATTGGTGATTTTTGTACAAGTAGATCCTTGTCCCGTAACTTATAATGTATAGCCAAGATTAGACCGCCTATTAGGAATAGATTTCTTTGAATTTAATGAAAATTTTAGGAAATTATTCGTTATATTAAGATAGACACAAGTGGAATTTGTTGCTACCATAATCAGGTCAGTTTATTCTATCTCCTGATTATAATAAGACAACAAGTTAACAGGTTGACTACTTTTGTTGTATGGATATACCGGCCAGATTATGCCCTTCCTATCGAAATGTTACCGTTGTAATTCACAACAATTTTCCTCAGAGTCAATTCCCGTAAGATCATTTCACTTTCGAAAGGGTGTTGAAAAAGAAATAGCCGACGGAATTCGTGCTGCTGCTGCCAGCAGGAATTAATTTAATGGAAATTTTATTTTTTCAATTTAATAAATAATATATAATCTAATATAGGAATAAATGTCTTTCATAAATAAATCACCGAGATTTTGAATAAAAAGTAAATTTAAAAACTCCATCCATTTCATGTCCAGTAATAGCAAATAATCATCACAGTGAAAAGGATAAACGGAGCGCATAAGAATGTTGATATAAAGATAATACGAGGTGAAGGCATCCAAATAGAAAATCCTTGGATATCCAACTTGTATTTATCCTTTTGCTTCATAGACGTTTGATTGTCAAAATTCGTAACTAGAATAATTCATAAATGGTTTAGTTAAGTTTATATTAATACTTTTATCTAAACCATTTAACTTGTTATCATCCTTTTGCATTCTAGAATCTTCGTTTGTCTTCTTTACCTCGCTGGAGATAATATGCGGATATTTGGGGGATTCCATTTATTAGCTAAAATAAAATAAATATTAATTACAAAAATTTAAAATTAATTAGTTACTATGTATTTATAATGATTTGTTATTTTTAATAAGTATAGAAAGCTAATTAAATTTTACAAAAGTTTTGATGATTCAGCTATCTCTATACATAGTTGATCATGTGATATTTTATACTAATTTTTCTATTAAAAATTTTTTTGAATTACATTGATAATATGCAGGGTGCGGCAACTTTTCCGCTCCTTTTTTATCATAAATAGTTTTCTTTAAGATCAATGAGAATTGATAATTCTTTTTTTATTTTATTCCCAACACTCTAAGAAAATTTTGGAACTAAATATTAGAAATTTGGTTCACCGTTATTAAAGATATTCCCGTCCGGACATCTAAAATTGTCAAAAAAATTCTCATTGATTTTAAAGAAAGTTATGATAAAATGAAAGTGGCGGAAAGCCGCACCCTGTATTTGGCCTGAATTTATTATTAATATATTATTAACGTTAATAAAGCGTTAATAATTTATAATAACTGTTCTATTTTAATCTAAAACTTATTAATTTCTAATCATTTAAACGTTTTAATCAGCAAACAGTGAGATTTTTTTAAATAATAGCCTTATATGTCATAATTAACATACGTGGCATTATTGATAGTTACATTGATTTTCAAGTAAAATTTTATCTTCAACATGTTGCTTATATAAATATTTATATTATGTTTAAGCATAAATGGAAAGCATAAAAGAAGACAATGAACGTCATAAAAATGTGAACAAACAAACGAACACGGCGAATATTAAAGAAAATTATACTTACATATAATACATATGTATATGCATATTATTAAAGAAAGTCGGCATGGAAACACTTTATTAAACAATAAGTGTTCGGTAATTAACAAGTGCCTTCAATTACTCTTATTGTTTTATAGAATCTCGATTAAAATGGCAATTTCAAGAATGATGTTTTAACGAGGAAAAAAGGGTTGGATAGAAATTATGTAGAATGAAAAGCGAGTAATCAGAGTCGAGTATCAAGTCTATCTACGATAATTTCTATTCAAGCGATATCCATATCTTACCGTAAAGTGCATTGTCGGGAGCTTTTGCGGTCTACAAAGATTTGTTAATCCTTTAAAGTGCTAATTGTTACATCATCAAAGTAATAGACACCTTGTCATTAAGTCAAATGATTTAATAATTAAGAGGTAAGGGAGAGAGAGTGAATAATTTAGAGGTTAAGAGGATGCCGACAAACTCACAACAAATCAACTATCGGCAAAATCAAAGATAGCGCAATGCTAGCCATTGCTCCTTCCTTGCACTTTAAGTTTTCTTAATCGCTTTCAAAATTCTCTATCCCCCAAAATTCTATCCCCTTTCTCTATTACTGATTTGTTTCCTATCTTTTTCTCAACCCATGGCCAATGTTACTGACGCGCAAAATGCAGACGCTTGTCTATTTCCCAATCACATCAAAGCTTCGCGCCTACATCCGTTTTCCTTGTATTTATCAGAGGTCTGTCAACAACTACTCAGCCAGTCTCATAATCATTCAATCAAGTCCTATTAAGAGGATCATTGTATTTTATTTATTAAGTTAATTTAAATTTAAATAATTACTAATTATTTTAATAAATTCCTTTTAATTTCACTAAATAGATATAAAATTCCAGATAATCCAACAAACACAAATGAATTTGGATTTTCTTCTCGTGACTACTGGAATTTTGGTTATTATATCCATTACAAATGCCCGTGTAGGTCGAGTTAGATTCGAAAGTAGAATTTCTATGTCCAATCGGCCTAGCAGCAATGATGGATATTTGTATCCAAATCAATGCAAAAACAAAATCCCGCAAAATCTGCGATGAGAGGGCCAAAGGTTACTCACAGCTTTAACCACAGGGCTACGCCAAATGGTCATGAAATGGAATTCTCAATGCAACATGATTGTACCGCCCCAAGCCACGCTCTAAACCAAAACCAAAGCCTGAACCAAAGAAAGAACCAGAACCAGCTTCTCCTGCTGATCCTGAGCCAGAACCCTATGAAGGCATTGAAGCGTGGGACAAAAAAACTTTGATTGAGAATGTTATAGCTGCATACAAGGATACATGCAAAAGCTCCGATATTGTCATTTTTTCACCAGAATCAAAGCTTAAATTAGTCTCATCAGTCAAAAAAATGCCGCTAGAGGTTAATGATTACCCTTGGGTTATGAATGTCGAAATGTTTTGCACTTTGAATTTTTGGCGTGTACATTCCTGCTTCAGCATGCCTTGGAGGATGGATTCAAAAAGGCTCTAATTAAAAATGGCATCGATTTCACTGATGGGTTAAAATAGCTATATTATAATTCATTTATAACTTTTATTTTAGAGGAGCGCATGGACCTAGTTGCTCATTGATAAGAAAGTTTGAAGCGGATGAATTAAAAGAATCAAGAACTGTGGCCGAGGATGAGAAGAAGGCTTTGACAGATATCTTGCTTGAGGAATTTCACAAATCTCGTTCATGGCCCAACCCAACTAAATGTTTGTTGTCACAATATCCTATTAATAATTCTATTTAGTGTTCGAGATACCATTTCCAATGAGAGGAGCAAAGGATGCTTATTGGACACTGTCGACTAAAATTAGGAAGTTCAACACTTATTTGAACGAACAGCCAAATGATTTCTGTACTGCATTTCATACAGATGCACAATTATTCGATCATTTTGAAAAGTTTACAGCCGGTACTGAAAAAACTAAAGTGGATGATGCTTTCGTAATTTGACAAGTGTAATGAAAGCCATTCCGTTGGAGAAGGATAAAGAAAAGGTGATTGGTTTTTAATAAAAATTATTTTAATATACTTATAATATCCTTAAAATAACAGAAGGAAGCGAAGATAATTGCACGTATGATCTGTTTCTCTTTCGCGTTGAGCTGGAATTTTTCCTTGCTCTCGACACAGCAATTATTGACTGGCTATCTAAATATGTTAAACCAGATAATCACAATTACGAATATTTCTGCCGTGAGAAGAATATTGTTTATACGCTCAACTTCGTAAAAAATTAGGGAATCAAAGGAAATTACTGAGAAATTGATAAAAAATTTGGGCGATTGGTTCGAGGGTCGGAAACATGGTCTTATCAACGATGATTTTAAATATTTCGCTGCTAACTATGTTGCTGAACGCTTCCGCATTAAAATGCCTGCACCGCCGGAGCCTTTGAAGTTAAAAGTCAAATATGAACACGGGGATATAAAAACAAGGTGCTTTACGAGCATGATGGAAGAAATATGAGAATGCTAACAAAAGTATCTCATCCAAAATCAAAGATACAAGGAAAAACATTTCCAAATTCTAAAAACTTTTCTTTCCATCACCAATATAATAATGGAATCCATGGAGATATCTCAGAAGAAGACGGGGAAAACGATATGTACATGCCAAAATCGGCTTATGCAAATCCCAACAACTTTTCCTTCCATCATCAATTTGATGGAACTCATGGAGATATATCAGAGGAGGGAGATGAAGGAGCTGGACATGAAATGCATGAGGGTGCCAGTAGTGGTATGTCTAGAATTTATTTTTCTAGATAATTTTATTTTTTCAGAAGAAACATGCATGCACAAATGGAGATGAACCATGAATACGACAACCAACATCCGTATGATGACACGTCATTTGAATTAGGTCATGAGGAAATAACTGATAAAAATGGGAAAAACAAAATGTCCTTAATTACCGTTGCCGCATGGGCCCGCATCAAATGAATTACCAATTTGGCTATGATCCTGCTTGCGCAGTTTAAAATCTTTTATTTCTTAGATCAATCTTTATTTAACTATTTTTATTCCTTTCTTTCATCTCTATTAGAAACAAAGCTTCTTTACCAACCTATTTATACTTTATAAGCATAATTACCACACCACATAATCCAATACTTTTGTGCCCAATAAACAACCACAAAAAAGAATGTCTTTAAATTTTGTTAATAATTTGGTAAAATCTGGAAATGTAACTTGGAAATCTAAAATTTAAAATAGAATTTATTAAAGACATACTCTACAAGTTTTATTTTTTTATTAAAACAACCACACTTCTCCACGGAATTTGAGCAAAAAAGTGCTATTACAAATACCGGGTCAACCAATAATTGAATTAGTGGAGAAAGAACATCAATGTAAAGATGATTAAGAATTTTTAATTTAATTATTTTAGAAGAGAATTTTTAATAATTTTTAAATATTAATTTATATTTATAATATTTCCTGTTTCTTTCCAAATTTCTTGTAATAATTTTTGGAGTAAATATTCTTTATATTTTGTTAGAAATATTTTTAAGATTTTAATTAAATATTTATTAAAAATATTATATGGTTAGTAGCCAAAATTTACTCATTTAATTTCTAGTATCTGAAGAATCCTTACGCTTTTACCATAACATATCGGGTACAAGAATACATTAATGATAATATTTTAAGAAACCCTATTAAATTTAGGTATAAATAATCGGTCGAAAATTAGAAATTCAAAAATACATAGTATTTATATAAGTAGAATGTCACGGGTACCCGAAACCCGGACATTTTCTCGACCAGAAACCCGATCCGAAGAAAATTTTAAATGCCCGATCCGACTTTTTCCCAATCCGTGACATCCCTAAAGATAGGCATTATTCTTAATAATAGGTATATTAATTTCTTGTTTGGATTTCCTGCCTGAAACCCTATTAAGTACGGTTCGAGATTTCTGCTAGTAAAACATGCACTTTTACATTTCCTGTCGGAAAGATTTCATAGACATACATAGCTATTTTGAAATTAAAAAGGCAAATCTTAAATAGTGAATTAATTTCGCAAGCAAAACATCATACGGCTATTTTAAATGTCTGACATGAGAATGTGATTAATTTCAAATATGTATTTTGCACTTTTATAAAAATTAAAAACAATTTTTTTAATTAGAAAAAAGACAAGTGCAATTAACAAATAATTGTTTTAAAATTATACATATATTATTTTGATGCGTTTTTGTTTTACTTTACATTTTATCATCGTCTTGAAACTATCGGCTGCCTCTGGCTTTTTCTCTTATAAACTATGGAATAAACAAAAGCTTATTAGCGAAGTTGTTAAAAACTATCTTTTGAGCTGTCAAAGATTGGATATTTTGAGGAATGTAGAAAATCTTAAAAAAGTTTTCCATCTTGATATTAACCAAAATGTCAATTTTTGGGAGCAATTAGAAATACTTGTTGATTTGCCTAAATTTTGTGATCAAAAGGAATTGATGAGTGCGAAATTTGGACAATTAGATTGCTTTGAAATACCAAAAAACGGAAATTTACTTCGCCTATTAAATGAATATAAAATTCAAGTAGATAAAAGTGAAAAGTTTATTAGCGCTTATTGGTATGCAAACTTATTTTCAGAATGGACAGACCCAAAGTTTCAGAAAAGATGTTAAGGCTTTGATTGCTGATTTTTTAATTGAGGAAAGAAATTTTCCAAAAAATGTTGAATCAAGAATAAACAAATCAGTGAATTCTGCAAGTAAAGAGAATATGAATGATGTTGATACTAAACAAAGCTTTAATGGTAATTTAATAGAAAAATATTATTAATTCAGTCTGCTGGGATTATTAACATAAATCCTGTTTGCTTTACAAAAAAGATGTTTTAATTAAGACAAGAGGTTCGCATTAATAGATTATGAAGCTTCTGAGTGGCTTTGGCGATTGGAGGAGTTGCTCAATACCTTTATCATCTCTATAAAAAATCAGAATAATCACCGGTCTTCAAACAAATAAAAACAAAGATAAATATAAAGAAAAATGATGTTGGGACAAATGTTCGAATGCAGACAAGGATTCATTCAGAGAGGTTTTGTCAATAGAAAATTTAATAGTTTTATTTTAGGCATTTGAATGATGCTTGTAAGATTTTAAAAGCTAACACTGAGATATTCGATATCGTTGAAGCGCATTTATCTAATAAAGCGGTCCATTCAAATATAAAACTATTTTTAATAATATCAAGAGTATTGAGAAACAAATTCTCAAGAAAATTCCTAAAAGAGGTGAAAACTCAAGCTATGGTAGTAATTCGTCTGAAAATAATACAAGTAAGCGAAAACCTATAATTGTCAGAAAATATTTCAAACTTTAGATGATAATTCTGTGTGTATTAGTAATCTTGTAACACTTACTGCAATTATCGAGTTTATCATTCATTAATTGATGCTATAGCACAAAAGATTCAGACTTTAGACGATAATTCTTATAAAATATTTTACCCTGAAAAAAATTCAAATTATTCCAAAGATGATATGATGAGAGTTTTATTTGAAATGAGAAAAAAGGCTGAATTGTTAAATGCTTCTATTAATTCATGGTTTAAACGGAAATTAGTTAAGAATGAATACGAGGAATTACAACACCAGTTAAAAAGCCAAGTTGATGGGCATTTCCTTTTGGATAATTGAAGATGAAATGCCTAAACATAGAGGAATTGTTGCACGAATGGAAGATGGATTGAGGAAAATTAGGAATCAAGTTGCTTTTTATTTTATACCTTCGAATATTAAAATTTTATTTAAAAAAAGATTTATCAGCCAACGTGGGAAGCATCGAAAAATAAGAAAAGATTAGAAAACAAGGAAGAAACCGCTACCGTTATTTTTATCAACGCCAAGAATTAAAAGAATTCATAAGCATAAACCTCGAATTCTCTATGTAGTTGATGAGCCATCTCGTCCTGCTTATTATTATCAGAAAGAATGAAGAGAGGATTTGGAATAATTAACTAAATATTAATTATGTATATTCGAAGGTTGTATTATAATGTTGGAATTATGTCGAATAATTTATTTATTTCATTATTTCCTTATCATTTTCTTATCAGTTAATGTTCATTTCTAAATATCAAAAAATTTGGATATTTTCAAATATTATTTAGCAACTTTTATCTAAAATAAATAAATTCTTTTAATGTTTATAAATAGCAAAAGCTACTCAGATTTCCTTCGGAAATTCGCAGCATTGGTGGCGAATTTACTTGGATTAAAAAAAATAATTTAGGAAAAATACAAAATGCTGGTCGTTCACCTAAGGAAATTGCAGCTGCAATATTTAACTCTGAAAGGATTAAGGTTTAATAATCTTGAAGGGTTATAAATAATCTCTTGTAGAAGGTTATAACTGATGAGGCTATTAAGAGAGATGTTAAGGATGATGTTGTTCACTCTGAAGCAAAACAAATTCTTTCAATATGGCCAGTGACTTTCATTTACATTCTGCTGTACAAACAATTGGTTATTCACTAGCCAAAATATTTGGAGTATTGTTATAATAATATTAATTTTTACAATATATTTTAGCGTATATTTTCACATATCTGGTATAATTCTGAAGCTTTAGAAAAAATTAGAAAAATTTCCTATGATAGATCAGTCAGTATTGTTTGGTTACCTACACACAAAAGTAATTTATAAACAGATGTGTCATATTTTAGTTATTATTTAGGTTATCTAGATTTTCTTTTGATTTCTCTTCTGTGTTATCATCATCAAATCCAATTACCAGCTATCTGTGCAGCTGAAGATTTTCAATCCTCTAAACTACTTGGAGAGGCTCTAAGACGTTGCGGAGCATTTTTTATTAGGAGGAAATTCAAAGAGGTTTTTTAATTGCTATAATTTTTTAAGCATTAATATAAAATATTATAGGATCCTCTCTATTGGGCTATATTTGCGGAATATATTCAACAACATTTACTTCATTCTGATAGACCAGTTGAATTTTTTATTGAGGTAATCAAAATCCTTGGTAGACATTGCTGTTGCAAAATCCCTAGAATGAACCTAAAACATAATAAAACATAACAATTAAGGGTCAGAGGAGTAGAACTGGCAAATCTCTCTTTCCTCGCACAGGGTTGCTGCAATTAGTTGTTGAGCTATTCATGAAGGCTCAAGTCTATGACACGGTTCAAATTTAAAAATTTTATTATCCAGATTTTTCTATCTCAGCTACTTGTTCCTATTACAATAAATTATGATCGTATTCTTGAAGAATCTCTCTTCTCCTATGAACTGCTTGGACGACCGAAACCAAAGGAGAGTGCTTCCGGTCTTTTAAAAACAAGACAAATATTGTCTGATTCGTTCGGCAGCATTTTTATTACTATTGGCCATCCAATATCCCTTAGAGAATATTTCTTAGTGGAAATATTAATTTGGAAGTTCGTGGTGAATTAATGAAGGTTCCCAATTTCTATAAATAAATTTTTAAGTAATCGTCAATTTATTAAACACAAAAATTAAGGATAAAGATATCTTATCTTACGACGATAAATTAAGAGAAGTAACCGAAAGTTGGCTCTCAAAATTGTATCAATTCAAAATAGGGATAATGTATTAACTATTTGGTCATTCATAGCACTAGCTATATTAAAGGTTTTGTTAATTAGTTAAATATGGATATAATAGTTACTTAGATTATTAATGATCACAAAGAAATAGTCAAGAATATTTTAAAATTAATATAGCGGAATTAAATCCTGTTGTTGAAATGCTTGTTGGAATTTTCAACAAATGTTTCGATGGAAAGGAGATTTATATTGAGGGATTGATGATTAAAGATGCCATAATGTATTGTTTCTAATTCGATGAAGATAAATATTTAAGTTAGGTATTATCTTCAAATGCATGGGAGCTATGTTGATTTTAATCCAATACGAATAGCATTGTTTTAAAGAACTGTCATTAACACAGACTTCGAATGTAGTTTCGAAATATTTGCCTACTATAATATTGTTGTCAAATTACTCCAGCATAGCAGTTTACTCCCTTGCTAATCTTTGGTATGTAAATTTTCATTTAATAATTCGTATTAGATTCTATTAATAATTTTTTCATATATTTTAATTATAGCTTCTTCTCAATTTCGGAAAATATCTCAATCATACCATCACAAGTCTATGAGAACTTTAAGTATTTAAAATAAATTTTTAGACTTTTATGAATTTTTTAGTTTCCTCTGTCATTTGTTTAACAAAGAGTTTGTTTCTGATACTAATCAAATTGCCGAAAATTTTGATTATGCAAAAATGAAGTGTAGGCATTTAAGCAAGGTTGAGTGCCATCTACTGGCTCAAATAATGATCGTATTTTTATAATAAAAATATTACTTATGGCACTTATTCACGGTTTTCAGCCTTATCTCATTGCTTACCATGCAATTTTGAATTATTTTTGGAAATGAATAATGAAAAAAATTAGCAACCAAAACGAGTTTTTTACAGCAATTCATCAGAGGCTAATTTTTAAAATTAACAATGGAAGGAACAAATTGTCATTACAAATTGCTTCCATAGATCTAATTAAAAATGGATTTAATTTTTTAGATCTGAACAATTAATAAAGTATTATAAAGTTTTTATAATTAATAATAAATTTTGTTTAGTTAAATCAAAATGAACGTCTGTTAGTTGATTTTGCTGGAATAGCACGAATTTTAAAGAAACTGGATGGAATTTAAGATTAAATTTTAAGGAATTCAATAAAGAATTATCATTAAAGTCTAAAATATGATGATTTATTTGATTCAAAATTTAGCTTTTTGTTAAAATTTACATAAAATTTGGGAAATAAGTTGGAAATGAGTTAATGTAAATGCTGAAATAATTACCCCCTCTCAAATATTACCAGCAGTCTTCCTAAACTAACCTTGAAAATATATAAAGAGTTAATATCAAATTTAATTTTGCAATAATTAATTTATATTCTTGAATTTACAATAAATTATACAGCACTTCCTCCCTATTAATTATCCCTCCAGTTTCCCAGGATAATTATTTCTGCATTTACTGTGATTTAAAGATTCTAGAAAAAAAGGGTTCTAAACTGATCCGAGTCTCATGTATAAGTGATGTTAAAATTTGTTTATCAATAATTTCCTATGACGTGATGCCATTTAATTTTATTTTCAATCATCGGATTTAAGAAATTTATTTCTTTTTCTATGACGTGATTCAAAAAATTGTGGATTACACTAAGAATTCGCTCAAAAGAAGAAAAGAGAAGAACAAAAGCTGAAGAAACAGCTCGAAGCACGAATTGATAATTTTTAGTTTCTTGCATTCTTCAGAAGCTCATATTCCGGATTTTATCCATTTTGGCTATGATAAACACGTGAATTCTTATAGTAACTTTTCCCATTATAAAATTAAAAATTTCTTAATTAATTTCACTTAGAAAAAATATTTCAAAAAGTGCAACCTAAAAAGTGCAATTTCATTTCCTAACGAATTCATAATTTTATATTTCAAAATAAAAAAAATATTAAATAATTTTTTTATTAAGAAGCATGACATTATATAATGTCAGTAAAATAGTGATTAATTATTACTTCAATCTGATAGTAGGATATAAGTTTCCAGCTACTTTATTAAATTAATCTGAAGTATTTTATAGCTTCTTACACCTGAAATTATTTATCTTCGTAGAAATATATTTTAATTATTTCTGTTTTTTAATAAAAATAGTTAAGAAATCCTCATGTTAAGAAATACAGACATTTTTCATAGCTGTTTTTTAATTTCCCTCAAAAGTGCAATCTAACGAGTATTTAGACAGAAAATATCTTATTAATTTATGTATAATTTAAATATTTTTGACAATTTAATTGTTAAAATTCTTGAATAAAATAATTCTAAAATAATAATAATACAATAAAAATATTATTTCAGTAATGGGAAACAGCATGGCTGCGATAATAATTCTACTACAATTCATTATGCTTCTTTTTAGCTATTCTTTAGCTCATTACTCGAATATGAAAACTAAATTAAGTTTTGGATATGCTCCTCCATCTGAAGAAGAGTATTATACTGCAGAGGATGGGGAATCTTCTGAAGAAATAATAATGCCGAAAGGAATAAATTCCGAAAACATAATACATATTTGTAAAATATTTTAGAGGAAATCAAAGTTGTCCTGAACGATTCCGAACTTTTTACCCTTTTGACTGAACTGGACCTTCCAAGACAATTCAACGATGCGCTATCTGTAGCAAGCGGTGGAGCTAGTCGTGGTGAAGAATCGCATAAAGCTCTCTATTCGAAGATAGCTTTCAAAACATATAATCTTCTGGTTGAAGGCAAGAGTCCAATTGATTCCTTAAATGAGGCAATTGCCAAAGTAAAGGAACATTTGAATACTACCTTTAAAATGAAGCTGCTCCTTAAAAAACGTAAGGGAACAAACGCAGGATATAAAAATTTTTATAAATATTTAAGGTTTTAATCAAGCTAACTGGCCATATGACATGTTTCTCTTCCGCGCAATTTTGGAAATTTTCGGAAAGGCCTTTGCAGCTGGCCTTCGTCGCAAACACATTCTTCTTCCCCAAACAAGCTTAGTTTGTTCGTTGTGTGTTAAGCCATATAATATGCCATTGGCTGGAGGAGGATATTGCCCAATACGTAAATGTGGCCAAAAAGTCGATTTGAGTGCCCATAAAGTAATGAATGATGAAAATATTAAAATGATAGATGTTTGGTTCGATGATTTCAAGTTTTTTTCTCCTCAAGATGCCCGAAAATGGCAGAAACAATTTCTTCCCACTATTTACCTGGAAGATTCTTGGTGGAGATTGTTAATACTGAATTAGCTGAGGAATCGGAGGAAGGTATTTTAGTATTTTACTTGTTAGGGGTACAAAAAACTGTAAAGATATCTCATATAACGTGCTTTACACCAAATATTTCTACTAAACATTAAAATATTTAGAAGCAGATCCAAGTCATTCATATCAGTTCAAGCATTCATTCAACTATGGTCCTCAGAAATTCGATGCAAATCATCAATTCGGCTACTCTAATGGAACAAATCAGGAGCATAATTTTGCCTATTCATCTCCTCGTCGTAGTCCTGCTCGCCATAATTTCAACACGAAAATGTCATTCAACTCACCTGACGGAAAGCGAATAGAATGAGCACAAAATTTTCTTTCTCAAACAACCACGATAACTCCTTTGAGACCATGCCCCTAAAGCAACCCCCAAAGCAATGCAACATAAAATGAATGTTAAATTTGCTCCAACGCAAAAATATGGTGGAATTAGCCCCAAAAGTCAATTCTCTTCGGCACATTCGTTCAATGGTCATGGTTTCAAATATAATTATGGCATGAATCATTTCCCGCAATAAAACAAGAAGCGATTTGTGAGGTAAACGACTTGGTTAAACAAACATTTAAAACAAAAACATGATTTTCTAAATTTAAATCCTTTCACTATTGTAAATATTTTATCTTCCATTAACCCAATGAGTTAGTTTAAATTTAAACGATATTTTCTTTGATTTTTATAAGATTATGTAGATTTAAACGATTAAATAAAATAATATTCATTATAAAAATTTATTTTGTTGAATATTTATAACTAAATTTAAATAAAATATTTTGATAAAATAATTTTGGAATCATTTAAACTGTTCCTGACAGCCATATTTATGAACAACAATAAGGGAAAAGTGTGGAACATAATTTCTAAATAACAATTAGGGATCGGATTTTTAGGTTACCGAAAATATCAAAATAGGTTCAAAAAAGACTGACATATGTACGCTAAAAAATACTATCCCTAATAGCTATGTATAATAATATAATATTATACCGAATATTGATAATGCAAGCAGGAAACAATTTTGAAAAAAATTAAAAGTATTATGCTTTAGAAACTTGAAATATGTAAATTTAAAAAGGTACTCGTAATAATAGTAATAATATAATAAACAACATGTAACTTTAAGGTTGATATACGTACTTTCTTGAAAAGCTTATTTTTGCGCAATTGAGGGATTAAATATATGAAAAAGTATTTAAAAAGTGAAGTACATATAAAAAAGTATTAATGAAAAGATTAATTTTAGAGTTTTATTCCTTGTCCAGAAAATCAGGGATTGTGAGAATCGTCACACCCCTGGAACCAGAAACTCCCATGATTCATTCTTGACAGATATGCGAGACTAGCTCTGCATAACTTCAGTCTGTTCTCCAAGTAAAACAGGTAAAAGACAGCCGACGTTTGGTAACTGGATAAATAATTTTAAAATTAAACTATAAATATTTTTACAATATGGTCGGCGTTCGGACTAAGCTCGCTAACATCTCCAACGCCTGAAAGAACACCCACTGTTGTACCAACATTCGCCTGCCGGCCCATGCCCATATCTGCTGCGGTGTCTCCCACCATTAAAGCTTCCTTTAAAAATAATTTTTAAATATGAAAAATGACAAAAACCGTACCCTTGGATCGACACCCAATTCACGGCATATATGTAGGGCATTATGAGGGTTTGGTTTCGGTTTTGAACCAACGTCATCCCCACACATAACAAAATCAACAAAACGTTCCAAACACAAACTTTTCAATGATGTTTCAGTTCCAATACTAAAATAAGGATACCGGATTTAGAGAAAAGTAAATTATTACCGGCTGTCAGCAGTACAAATTGCAATTTTCAATCCCAATTCCTTTAGTCCAGAGAATAATGCACGCAAATCATGGATTTGCTTAAGAGTTTTAGGGCAACTTGTGTTGCAGTCAGTAACAGAATCACTAACCTTAAAGTTCAAATTTTCAAAAATTTAATTCCTCTTTATCCCTACCATCTCGAATGCTTCTTCCTCTTCCATTCCACATTCAATCAACAATGCTTAATTCTTTCCCTAATTTGTTGCATTGTTCCATGAGCAAGAAGTCCGCTTCTTACACGTTCTTGAATGGGACAATAACCCAGCAATGAATAAACCTCATCCGCAATCTCTAATTTCGAAGCTTCACATAGACTTAATTAAATCTTATTGAATTTTTTAAAGACAGTTTCTCACTTTTTAACTGTTTCCTTCGTCCAGGAACCCACATCGACTAGAAAATGATATAAGTTTAAAAAACAAATATACAAACTTAACCTGGAAACAGATTAATGTGCCATCTTTGTCAAAAATAACTAGAGAATGCTTATTGCTCTGCTGTTTGTGATTGATCAACTTAATATTTATTTCTAATTAAAATGATTAAATGAGTTCCTTACAATTTGATCATCGATATGGCTTTCCTTTCTTCATATGACTGGGATAACATTTAACTGAGGAACATTATTTCTATTAGATGGGGGACGGGGTGGCCATTGTTTTTGTTTGGTAGAAGCCATTGAATAAACTCAAAATTAAAGGCGAATAGATTATATTATCCGAAAGATACTCACATCCTGAAGTAGTGGCAATACCATTACGGATATTACTAAGACGACATAATGTCTCAAGAGAATGTCGAAATAATCCACACATTGTTTATTGAGCTTTTGGAAAGTTTAGATTGCTCTTTAGTAGGCGGTCGGAATAGGAATATTTAGAATAAGAATAATTATCTTTAAAATTTTTTTAAGTTTTAAACTGCAATTATTGGCAAAATTAAAAGATTATTAAAGCAATTTAGGAATGACGTAATTTTTGATTAATCTATGGTTTGCACCTCTCGATTGCAATGTTTAAGATTATCGAGAGTTGTGCAAGTTGTGAGAGGGAATGTTTAGTATATCATGCGGTGCACAAAAACTGATAGTATTTGCTAAAAAATCATTCATTAATAGAAAGAAAAATGTTGGTAAATCTACATAAAGTAAAATTTTAGTAAATTAAGTTTCTAGAAATAAAATATATATATATATTCTCAAAAACTAAAATATTACAAAGAATAAAGGTTAAATGAATGAGCAATTTGGTATATAATTCACCTCTCCCCGCCTGAAACAAAACATTCTATGCCACCCATCTACCGCCACGCGCTCACACATATGCTTTAGCAATATTGCATTTATTCTCCTTCTTTCGTAAGAATATTCGCTCTATAGCCTTCCCTAAATCCCTGTCATTTTCAAAAGCTAAAAATGCTTCGCAGTAAGAGTCGCTGTCGGGGACAATGCTGGGTTAGGCGTGGCTAAAAGCAGCTGAAAAAATGAAAAGGGAATGAAGAGAAAAGCATTGGGAAATCCAAATGGATAGATGTGGGGGATTAGCTATGTTCCAAAAATAGAAAAAAATTTCTTCATAAAAATTTACTTTAGTATTTTCTTTTTTTCTTTTAAAATAGAAAAAAAGTATTAAATTTCTCAAACTAAAAATTAAATTTTAAATTTAGATTTATTTTTAATATTAATTTTGACTTCCGATCATTTTATAAGGCGGATCAGCCTTAAAAAGAACAACAGATTGTTTATACCTACATATATTTTTTTTGTCCCATTGGGAAAATTCCCATAAAGGAATTCCCAATAAGAAAATATTTTTAGTTGACGTGGTTTAAATAATTAAATTTAAAATCTTAAAATAATTTTAAATTGAATAAATAAAGATAAAGTGAAAAATTAAAACAAAGACGGAAAAGATGTGAAATTTTAATAATAGTAGTCTTGAAATATGTTTCGCTCTATATTGAAATAGATAAATTCTTGGTAAGTCATTGACTGTCCTTTTCTCGACGTCATTATTCAACAATTAACTCAAACAATGAACAAATAACACGCTAACAAAAAACAAGAGAAACATTTTAAACGAGCTTGAACTTGAACTAATTAAAAGTTAAATTAAAATATAAATTGGAGAGGAGAATTGAAATTGATTCTCGAACATTTGTTTCGCAAAATTCTCGAATTAAACATTAAAGAAATGTGTGAAAAGAAGTGACGTGAAAAGTGATTTACAACTCTTAGACGGCAAAAACTCTAAAACATTGATAAAAAAAAAACTCCTGAGGATTTATGTCTGTTTAACCTTTGAAAAAAATAAAAGGAATTTAATCTTTTTGATGAGAGGAAATAAAAGTTATTTTTGTAGACTTTTAAAGTTTGATCATTACTTGAATATTCTCAATTTAAATAGGATATATGCGTTGATGGAATATAGACTTGGAAAGAATTTATCTAGCTAAACAAGCAAACATTTAAAGGGATTATTACTCAACTTATGATTTCTATAAGCTAACATATTCTTAACTAATGATCTAAAAATAATTATTAAAACAATATTTTTCTTTTAATTTTATTAATGTTAAAATGCATAGTTTATAAATTAGCATGAGAACATAAATAATAAATTATACATAAATGTTAAATTAAAAGGTAAGATAACGTACATTTTAAGAATGGAATTTACTTTAGATAAATACGATAATGTCAACTTATTTTTAGGAATTTATAATATGAAAAGTTTTGATTTTTCATAGAAAATTTTTTTTCAATGAACGATAAATCTTCAGTTAAAATTTTGAATTATATATAAAAAAATCAAAACTTATTTCCTTTACAGAAATATAAAAGTAAAGGAGTATCATTTAAAAAATTAAAACTGGTATATTTTTGAATAAATTAGAATGTAGGTAAAAAACAAAATATTTGTAAGAAAAAAATACTTATTAAAATTAAGGCTTAAAAATAAACTTAGAAAACTGTAAATATATAAAATATAGAAAAATACTGGTTTGGTTAAAATTATTAAATAAGCTTCTTATTGTTAGTTAATTTAATAATAGATTCTTTAAAAATTTAAACTTGCAAAATTTAAGCGTTAAAACGATTCTTCAGAATAAGTTGTCCATCACCCCAATATGAGAGCAATCGAGTAAGCTGGGCATTATCAGCAAGTCTATAATTATAAGAAATTTAATTTAAAATTTTTTATTTATAGATTAGATCCCAAAACGGAATCTAAAGTGAATCCTCGTTTAGAATTTACTGTCAATAATAATTAAGTACCTATGGCCACAGTGTTGTTCATTAGTATATGGAACCTCGTTTGGAAAGAAGCGTCTAAAATTAATAAAGATAAAAATTTAATTCAAATGATTAAAATACTTGAGTGCCAAATAATTTGCATGTCCACGTTTTGCCAATTCATCTGCCTGAAATACTGGTTCGGGTAACGAGATTGGTCGGCTGACGATTTGATGGTTAAATGACAATGCCATCAAAAAAAGAATATAATGACCGTTTAAACATTAATTCTTCCAAATGATCCTGAAATAAAATTATTGGATATTTAAAAATAGAATTAATTATAACCTGTCTAGCAGTCTTGTAGCGTAATAATTTAGCATATTCTTTTAACTCTTCAACAGTACAGTTGAAATTTATTTCATTAGTAAGAACAGCATATTCTACAGGTTTTCCTGTGCCCTAAAATAGCAGATATAATTTTACTAACAAATTAATAGAATAAGCTTTTTAATCTCACTTTGATTGGAAAATGCGATTGAAGATAAATTCAAATACATCTGGCCGAAAACTTTCTCTTGTATTATAGAACCGGGTGGCATATTCTCAGCCTAAATAGCTTAATTATTAACGAAAAAACTAATCGAAAAAAACCTTATCAACATCATTGCCCACTGCAAAAAACTTTTTAAAATGACGTTTCGAGCCAATAACCAATACAAATTTAGGCATGTATTTCGGATTATGCAATTCAAATCCACTTTTGATTGCTGTTAATTCACTACGATACGCCTTTAAAAACAGATAAACAAATTATCAAAATAATATTTTACCATTTCATACTGCCCTTCACTCAAACCATCACGCAAGATAAAAACATATTGAGGGAGTTTTTGTTTAGGACGGTTATGTTCTAATGAAGCCAAAATCCATCGACTTCTTTGCTTCAAATCATTCAAATCTACCGCTTCTTTTCGTGATGTCTTAAAATAAAAATGCTTTAAAATATAATTTTAAAAAAACCTGATAGAAATAATCTCCAATAAAAACTATGGGGATTTTCGGCCATATTTGCACAAATCTAAAAAAATTAAAAAGAATTTTCAGCAAAATAATAAAATTACCCCAACAACAGATGGCTCAACAGACGTAAGTGTAAATTCATCCTCCTCCATCTTCATTTCAAGATCAGGTTCATTTAATCTGGGCTTTTTAGTTCGTGAAGCTAAATTATATTTTATATTTAAAGATCAAAAAAACAAAAATTAAATTTTAACAAACTTTATAAGTTGGATGAGATACATCATAACCTATAACTAAAATATTTCCGCTGCTTAAATCAAAGCGTTGCTCAAATTTTTAAGTCCAGGTAATTGAGGCTGTGCTAATATAGGCTGGTAATTAAGTCCTCCAAACTTCACATTTAATTTGTTCACAATATTTTCCAAAGTCTGTCGGTGCCTTTCACAGAATATTCTAAATTCGCAAGTAAAAATATTTAAATTAAAAAATAAATGCATCAGAAACATACCTCAACAGTTTCGGTTGTGATTTGTTGGGTGATAAGTTTAGTAGACTTTGAACGTCTATAAACTTCAAACAATTTCAAAAGACCATGAGAGTCATTGCCTTCGAGTCGATCTATTTCAATTAATAAAAAATAAGAGTAGAAAAAATAAAAAAAACCATCAGATAAAAGGAATTTTCTCCTGTGCACAATGGCCGAAAGCATTTCGCCACTCAGTTGCAATAGGCATTGCTGTTTGAGAGTCAAATAAATTCTGCGCAACGGGAAACATTCTTGCATTACCAAAATTCATTCCTAAACAATTTTAATTTATTTTACAAATACCAGACAAATATAAAATACCCTTTTCAAAGCATTTTTCACGTAATCTTTTTATAAAATCTTCAATTAATTCTCGATATCTAGAATCAAATAAAACAAGCCACTCTTGGGGGAAACTGGCTGGCACTAAAAAATTTCCACTGTTCCTCGACCAATCACCCTGAAATTAAAAATTATATTATAAGAGTTTTTTGCTTGGGTTGTAACCTTGTCATCACTTGGAGCTACTTCACGGTTATTCCTATATAACAAATGTGGTAGTGGTCGGACATCAATATTTGTATCATTAGATTCCGATTGGACCTAACAAGATTAAAAAAATTTAAATTATGGATGAGAAATTTGACAACAATGATAGAATATTTTAAATATTAACCTTAATTGAGAACGCAGAAAGGACGTTGTTTTCCATTCCAAATCTAACTCATTTCCACTCTGGCGGATGTTGTGTGTCGTTCACTGGGTGCGATAGAATTTCTCTGAATCATCAGACGTGTAATTAAAAAATAAATGAGCTAACCCTTAAAAGAATATCAACCAAATCGGGAGACTGTTTTTCCTGAGGAATTTTTTGACCTTCTAAAATAATCAACTGCTCAAACTGGGAACTTTTCATTCGGTTTTCCTGCCTAAAAATTAGTAAATATTTGATAATTCTATAATAGATGAACTACCGGGTGAACTCCAGGAAATTGCAAATTATTAAGACGTATATTTTGTGTCATTGAAATAATCAATCAACGATACTAAACAGATTTCACCATCAATTGTTCTCTCAAACCTAGAATTAGGAAAAAATAAAAAAAGCATAACCCTTAATTCAAAAAATACTTCTCTTCACATAAAGGCTTGTCCCCAAATCCTCCAATAGAAAATATTCGGCTCCGATTATATGCACATTGAACTTTAACTCCACGTAAAAAATTAAACAGCTTCTCCATACCATCAGACTGGTTATTGCAATATCGCATAAAGTCATTAATTGTTTTCTCTACAGTTTGACTTGTCAAAAAAGCAGAGACTTTTGCTTAAAATTATCAACATTTTTGAGTAGAATATTAAATTATTTTACCATCCAAAACCACAGCTGCTTGTACCTTTCCATTATTATTACCCTTAACAATACGAACTCCTTTGCATATACCAGAATGGAAGGTTATATGATTTGCGCGAAAATAAGGGCATCCATCTGGTATCCGTTTAAAAAGACGGCCACTTCCCAATGAAATAAACTTGTCACTAAAATTAAACTAAAATAGAAATAATTTAGCAAAAACCTTTCCAAAGTCTTCTGGGCAATAGCCAATTCCAAAAAAGTGCGTAAAGACCGATCTTCTTGTATCAGTGAAGTATTTCCTTCATATGACTCAAATCGCTCAAATCCAAAACACGATTATCGGTCTGACATGGCTTGAGGATAACCTAAATTTGTAAGAAAATAAAAAATATTAAAGCTATACAAACATTAAATTTAGTCTTTCTGTCAAATGTTTGCTGAATTAATTTGCTCACTTCAGAATAAGAGATGGAAACGGCATCGCACTGAATAAAAATTAAAGTTTAAAATTTTAAAAAGCAAAACCTTCTGCAATTCAGCTGACGAGTAAAAAATAGAACGTCCATCATACACATAAGCATTAGGCGGCGATAGAAGAGAGTTCTTTTTCACATAAATACCAACCAATTCAGAGCTGATCCGGCGATTAAGATCGACTAAAGATTAAAAAGTTGATAGAAAACGATAGAATAAATTAACCTGATCCTTAGTTAAACTCCACCCTTTGTTCGGATTGTCAGAAGCCATGATTTCAACATCTATAAATTTTAAAATAAATTGAAAAAGCAAAGACAAACCATATCGATAAGCTTTTTTTCCCTGATCTACATCAATTAAAAAGATCGAAGATAATCCAGGTTTTGAAGAAATATTGTCAGTTGACACGTTTGAAGCGCGGAGATTACTAAAAATAGAAAATTATAGATCTAATAATAAAAAAATATTTTTAAATATTGAAGTAACCTTGTTGAAGACATTGTTAAAACTATTCAGTTGCTTTGACAAAATTAGAGTTAGTTTAGATTAATCTAAAATTATAAGGAAAACTAATTTTAAAAAACTGAATTTTCAATAAAAATGATCCTATAAAACCCTTCAAAAAATGATTACTTTAAGGAATTTGTCTAAAATCATCAAAAATTCGAGATCTGCACATGAATAATTAACCAGAATTATTTTCCTTTCTAAAAATACAGATAAGGTAATACAAAATATCACGTGCATAATTAACGAAATATTTTAAGGAGATTTAACCAAAAATTCTCAAAGGAAAACAATTTTAGTTTTCCACTGAAATAATTATTCCAAGACGTTGTAAAATTTTAGAATTTTTACCAAAACAACTCTGACATTTTTACGTGCACAGAATAATTTTTGTAAAAATAACCTGATTGAATTAAAAGTTGAAAAGCATCAATAAGAAATTAAACACCAATAGGAATTAACTAGGGCAGAAGTTGATAGAAAAATATATAATTATTAATAATTAAACCTTAAAAAGAAAATTATAAGTCAAAATTTTAAACATAAAAACAGGCAAAAAAACAAATTAAAAGATGAAAGAGTGGGGATGGGGAATAATAATCTGATTGGGGAAAAATATTATTTGTAAATAATGCACTTTAAGCTAGCGTGTAACTGAGTCATAAGCGTTTAAAACGACGATGTTAAATTGATAGCATCTAATAAAAATATCACGTGAATCAATAAATATGTACAAACGTTCAAAGCTCCAGTCTTGTTCCTAACTGAAATTAGGGTGCCGCAAAATCGCATTCCCAGGACCCCGTAATGGGATTCATTTCATGATTTTGAATAGACGGGATCGCGAAATTAATCCCGAAATCCCGTTTGTAAGGACCAACCATATCCGAGATGGGATCCCGTAAAATCAAGTACGGGTCCCGCCCGCACTCTAACTGAACTGCTTTTTGAGACTGAAACAGCCCGCAACTGAGGAACGGGCCACTAGAGTGCCGCTACTAGAGTGCCGCCACTAGAGAGCGAGCTACTAGAGAGCGGGCCACTAGAGTGCCAATAGATCTCAAAATTTAGTCAAAATAGTTAAACCTTAGCGATTGAAATTTTCAACAGAACCCTAATGAAACGTCGTCATTCTTTATCAAACCGTCAAACACGATACAGTAATGATCAACTAAATGAATTTTGTACAAATGGATCAAACAATTTATCGTCGGAACAAGTTATTCAAGTAAGGAATTATAATTTCTGAGATTTAAATAATTTTAGCAGCGTTCACATTCAGCGCCGCCAGATTATCAAGAAAAAGGATTTTCTCATAAAGAAAGAGTTAAGGTTTTATTTTTCTATTTTTGAACAAAAATATAAATTAATAGGGATTATCTAAAAAGCAAAGTAGAAGGAGTGCCGCTCGAAGAGAAAGACGTAAAAGTAGAAGAATTCAACTCAGGGCTGAACAGAAAGAATTGAAAAGAATTGAGAAAAAGAAAGAGAAGAAGGAGCGTCGGGATAGAGGATGTGGAATTCCGGACAGGTTTGAAAATTTTTAAAAATTTCATTTTTTTAAAGATGGCTTAAATACTCTGTTGCTGGCCTAACACCGATTGAAGGTACTCGCTTCATCGCTTTCAAAACTCCCTTACATCCGTATTTCTTCGCTTCGGAAGTGACAGAGAGACACCGTTTTGATGTTGATGCGATCGTTACCCATGTTAGTTTTATTTTCTTAATAGAAATATTTTTTAATAAAGTTTCCGGTCTCTATTTTTGCCTCCCCAACTTTTTCCCATAATCTACAGAATTGTCAGATTTTTCCCTTCCATCCCATTTGCCTTTCTATATTTTGCCCTTGCGAAGGAATTTAATAAAAAATAATCTTTTCTGATCGTTTGTAGGCGAAATATAGAAAGTCAATTGGAAAGGAAAAAAGGAATCTGACCATTCTGCACATATATAGAAAAAAACTTATGAAGGAAAAATGACGGGAAACGACACTACTACATAACTTTAAATCTTACAAATGTGAGGCTTGTTTAAAAATAAATTTTAAAATTTAGATAGCTTCTCAAAATAAACACTTGGTCTAGTGATTGATCTAACTGATACAAATCGTTATTATGACCCTTCTAGATGGATAAGACACAAGGTAATTAATAAAGTAATGATTTTAAATAATTATTAAGGTTGCCTATAACAAATTAACTGTCCTGGACATCAAGTAAATCGCAGTGAATTTTTCTTTGAAACATTTCTTCAAATAATCAAAAATTTTATTGCTCAAAATGTTGATAATGGTAACTTTGTGAATTTTTAAAAAAAAATTCTATTTTCTTTAACAGACAAGCTTATTGGAGTTCACTGCACACATGGATTGGTTACCTTATAGTTTATATTTTAAAATTTTTTTTGTTAAGAATAGAACTGGTTACTTGATTTGCCGATATTTAATACAAGAGGACAATTGGACTGCTACACAAGCAATTGAAAGTATTTTTAAAAATGTAAACACAATTTTAAAATTACATATTATAGGCTTTGGATCTGCAAGAGGTTACCCTATAGAACGAGGTGCGTATATACAATCCTTGTACAAGATTGAGAAGATGATTAACAGCGGTGATTGTGATGATTTGGAATTTTTAAAAACTTAAGCTTATTCGAAACTTATTATTCTACTTTTATGGCATTTGGTTGTTTATTTTTAATATTTTATAAAGATAAAACAGTGAAAAGTTTCCAGACCAAAGTAAATAAAGTCGCCATAAAGTCATATCACCTCAATTCGGCCCTGTCTAATTCGTCTTACTGAACAAAATTCATGATTCGTCCTCTGAATAAAAACTCTTATTCGTCACATTAAAATTCATCCCATCAAAATCCATCCCATTTTAATTCACTTCAAAAACGTAAAAATAATTAATAAAATTAAAATACACGTATATATTAAAATCAGCTGTATAATAAAGCGGCAAGATGTACTAGATATCTCTTTATATTTGTCAGTAAAGATGGATATATTCTTGAAATTCCAAAAGATTTATGGCATAAAGTCGGTAGATTCTCAGGAAAAGACTTTGAAATTTCCTAAAAATTTAATGAGGAACAAATTATGGTTAAATAACACTCACGTGGAATGATTTCCCACGTGTTTCAGGTAGCAGTTTTGAGACAACAATTATGTATATGACATTCATAACAGCAAACGGAAGAAGGACATACTCAATGCCCCATTGATTCATTAAAGGAAGTGCTATTGTCGTTAGAAACCCTCCAAAAAGATTCTAGAATAACACATTTCAATAGTAGAATAATCCGTAAGTTATTCATATACCTGTGTCATGCCAATTAATGCAGTGCCCATTATACGATCTTTTTGTGGAAACAATTCTGGAACGATGCTGTAAGCGCTCGCACTAGCGACTGCAGCATTGCATAAATCTAGAGCTGCTATTACCGGTAGATCTAAATTGACATAAAATTATGTTGTTTAATCAGAAACCAACGTTCTGGACTTATTAAAGCCCCAGAGCTAAGAACAACATAAATTGATATTAGGGCACAAAACACACTACCAATAGTTGGTAAAATAAGTAATTGCCTTCGAGAAATCTCTTCAAAGCAAAAGAGTAGAGCAATGGAAATCATTGCCTTTAGATAGAAAAATTGACATTAAAAATTTGATAGTTCAGATACTTGAGGGATTGACATCCAAAGGGAAGATTTCTGAGCTATTACTGTTGGCACTCCAGCATTCTCAAAAGCTTGGGTAGAATAGGAAATCCAGAGCTATAATTTTTCTAAAATTTATTGAAAATTTCCTACTAACCCAATCATCCAAATGTGTAAAAGTTAAAATAAATGCACCAAGCATTAGTGGATAAACAAATTTCCCAGTTGAAAATCTTGATTTCATTATAATTAAAGCACTATTCTTATCATCAGCACTCATATTTTGTTTCAACAAAAAATGTTCCTCACGATATTGTTCAGATAATTCAGTTCGAATATCTTTCATAGAGACGATCCAATCCTCGGAATTCTTTTAAAAATTAACAAGAATGAATTTGGGAAGAACCTGATAGAATTGAAGAGACTTTAAAGCTTTATTCTCCTTGCCTGAAGTAAGTAATGCTCTTGGCGAATCTGGCGCTGTTGCAAGGAAAAACATAGCAAATGGTATAATTAAAACTGGAAAGCCAAGAGCAATGTGCCATTGATCAGGTGTGCCAAGGACCTGAAAGGGATGAATATGCACATTTATAGCTTTCTAACTTTGTACTTACATTATTCAGACTTATAAACATGCCAAATAATTCACCAAGACAAGCCCAAACAGTTAAAGAGGCAAGTGCAATTCCCCTCTGCCGAATGGGAGGTATTTCTGCGAGCATTGCGGCACCAACAATCTAAATCATACGCCAATAATCTAAACTTGTTTTTAATTTAATCACACGTGTGCAACTCCAGAGCCAATTCCACTTAAAAAGCGGCCAATAAATGCCAGCTGGATGCCGATTTGTGGCAGCCGGATAAGCGATGAGAGAGCACCACCCAACAAATTGAGCAAAAAGGCGAAGAGAAGGGGCCTAAGAATTTTTGAGAAAATAAATAAATCTGATGTATTAGCCGCAAGAGAGATAAGTAAGGGTCTCCTGTATCGAGCTGTCAAAACAATTTTTTACCGTTTCCTGTTCTGGAGATTAGAAATCAAAAAAACTCCAAAGCACCCGAATGCTAGGCCATAAATTCGAGCCGAGACTATCCAACTCCATGCGAGATCGGCTTAAGAATTTTTTGAGATTTAATAATTGCGAGTATCAAATTCTCTCACCCTCAGCTTCTGAACCGTATAGATTGATAAGATAATTGCGTGCAACTGGAATCAGATTGTCAACAACACTATCAAGGGATACCTTAATTACTAATAAGTTGAAGGTGTTACGGACTCTAGAAAAAGATATTCCCTTACAAGAAACATAGAACCAGCTCCAATACTGAGCACCACAGAAATCATTCTCATTCTAGCCATAAATTGGCAATTCTTATTTGAAGAATTATTTGATTTATTTGAACGTTTAACAGTCGTAGAAACAACAGCCGGCAACTTTATATTCATTAAAACAGGAGATAAACTCCCATTCTCTCCCTTGTGTAAATTCTAAATTTATTTAAAAATATTTAAATTTTATTTAATAAGAGAACACTGGTAAAAAATATTTTTTGAAATAAAAATGGATTAAATAAGTACTGAGAGAATAAAATAAATAATATTATTTTAGATTTAATCGCTTTTATTTTTTATTTACTGACAATGTTGGTGATTACCAACTTTTTTCTTTAGATTAAGAAAAACGTGGCAATTTTTATTGTTATTTGTCATTAAAATATAAAAATAAACTCTGAAAATTTTTAAAATTTGAAAGTATAGGGTAGATAATCTAACAAAATTATTAAAAATATAGATCCTACTTTGCTGCTTTCAGCAAGACTTGTTGCAGAGCTCATCTAGTTATCAATTAAACATTCAAAATTATTTTTTAATTTATAAAAGATTAAATAATATGTCGAATTTTATTGTTAGTTATTAGTAAAATAGTAGATTAGATCATCATGTAGTCTATAACAAATCGGTACTTATCCGTTATACGCCCACAGAGTCTGCCAGTTTTGATTGACTATAACCTTTTAACGTGTGATGAGATTTAATCTATCCTATGAGAAAAAAGATACAGCTTATCGAGGGCTTTTGAATAATATACAATTCATCCGTATTGGATCAAGCATTAAAAAGTTAAAGCCGATCAAAGTCGGTTGGCACTAAGTTTGTGAGAGTATAACGGATAAGTAACAGAAAATCTCACTAATCCAAACTTTAAATTGACTGAATTAGCATTTTAATTACAAAAAGATAAAAAAACTTTTAGAGAAAAAATAAAATTTTGTTTATCGAATAAAATTATTCTATGAATGACTCCATTAAATTTTGGATTGTAAATAAAATGGATTGGAAATAAAGTGATGAAACATAAATTTACGTTATGCTGGCTTTATGGCTTTTTCGATATATGAAAGAATACTTAGGTACACTTTCCAAAATGAGAAAAAATAAAGCTAAACAAGCATAAAAATATTTTGTAAAATAAAAATTGGAAAAATGAATAAAGCAAATTTAGTTTTGGAATTAAAACCAGAGATTAACTGATGGGATCGATCTATTTATGTATCTAAGATTGAGTTAAGCAAAGTATTTAATTGTTAAAATTCAATAAATTATTTAGTAGGTTACTAATTACTGATTTACACATTCATTTACAATTAAAAATGTACGCTTGTTGATTAGTTATAATGGTCTAGGATAGTTCTGAAACTTTAAGAGTCATTAAGGGCGGAATTATTATTTTAGAAAAAGATGAATAAATTCTTCAAATGAACTCTATTTAATCACATCTTGATCTTTATATTTACATGAAAGAAATGTTGGAATGGAATGACTCTTAGATGGCATCATCTCCAAATAAATAATTACGCTAACATAAAGCTGCTTTTATTTTCATTCTTGTTTTCAAATATTTTATAATGCTCATAGGTTATACTAAATAATAATATTAATGGATAAATTTAAAAAATTGATACATGTACTATACCCACATTTTACGTTGATTTTCGAGATTTGAAATCTCGATGATGAATGCAGTTAATTTTTCTTTGTTCATTTTTCTTTTTGTTCATTTTTCTTTCATACTCTATATCAATGGAAATATTTAAAGGATTTATTATTGATAATTTTTCGTTATCCCTACTACTTTGCTTTATCATTATCTCTCATTTAATATGCCACAGTGAAATTGAGTAAAATTGAAGATTGATTTTTGCTGCTGAATTAATATTTTAAAAATTATGAAAATTAGACAACCCTAAGTCGAATTATATGTAAAATTAGGGGGTGTCAAGAAATTTTAGAACGGACCTTAGTTCTTAAATAGAAAAGCACAGTATAATTTTTTCTGACCATGTGAAGACTTCAAAATGTCTTATCCAAGACCATAAATAGGCTATTTCATCGCTAGTTTATAATTTTATTTCTATACTGTAATATCAGCTAATTAATTTTCTTTAATAAATTTTCAATATTCCAATTTTAAATTACGACAACTTTTTTTATTCTGTGTGGCATTTTTAGCTTATGAATAGCTTTATTAAATTTTAATCCTTTTTCAACGTAGTAAATTTAATTTTGTATATTGGTACATGTTTAATTATTTATTTAAAAGATTCGTATTCTTCGAATTAATACATAGCTTAGTAATATTAATAATAATCTTTTGACTCGCTACTATTAATTTGGCCAAAAGAATAATTGTTTTAAGCTATGGATAAATTTGCTTTTAATTAAAAATATTGTTCATTATTAGCTCCTATACGCATTTCCTGTCAATGTTGTTTAGAAAAATAAATTTAATTTATCAATAGGAATATTTTTAAACATTTATTATATTAATTCTTACTACTTAGATACATATTTATCTATGTCTTTAATAAGCACTAAATTAATATCCTAGGACAGCCCTGGAAAATGGTATGTTTCGATACTAGTATGTTTCGATTCATCTCATCGAGGCGGTTCGAACAATATCAGGTTCCGGATTCGACAAATTTGAACGAATTTATAGCTCGGCGGTACGTTGGCCTGCTCCCGTCCACATTGCTGTACTTATTCTCAAAACTCAAATCACAAATTCTCAGTTTGGATATCAAATGTTCGGTCCTTTTCTGCTTATCATTCCCCCTAATTATTTCAAGTCACTCTCGAGATAGAATATGCGTTTTAAATATAATTATTTATTTTCTTAGAATAATTATTTTTATAATTATTTCTAAAAATTAAATTACCAAACTAAAGCCTCAAAATAGAAATTAGCAATTTAAATAAAAGTAATTATATACTAGGTATGTTTAAAAAATTTCTTATAAAGCTTCGTTTTTAGCAACATTTATTTGCAATTAAATGATATATTTTTTATGTTTTAAAAATTCATTGGTGTGTTCTGTTTATTATTAAATATTCTCGTTAAAAATACTTGCGTAAACTTCCAAAAATTTAATGAGATACATAATATTCCCTAGGAATCATTTTTGCAATTATTCGAACGCTCTACGTATATAACTTGGCAAAAACAAATTTTTGAAATAATTCTTGAATGTTTCAGAATTTCTAGGATTATTATTTTAGTTTCACGTAAATACTAACTACGAAAATAATATGGCTACTTTAAACGATACAGAATCAAATAAACGTGTTGGATTTGGTATCTTATCTTTATTACCATCTGAGGTTGGCGGTTCCGGAACTGGACCCGAAAAAGACCAGATATCGATATCATCGGTTCGGTTTCGGTTCCAGATACCCGAAGATTTCCCAAAAAAAGCCAACCTTAATGCCAACCTGTTTAATTAAATTTTAATCCTAATTTAATAATATACAGACACTGTGCGCACAATATACTCTATAAGTGCGGGAATGAGTTTTAGTCTCGGCATAATTTTGAACATGCTTCTTGCTTGGCTAATCTTAACTAAAACAGTAAATGCTATGCGCATGTACTCGCGCCTGCTTCTTCACTCATGTCTTATGGCTAGTTCCTTAAAAATATTTTATACTTTAAAATCTTCAGGATATTCTAATCGTTATTGTATCTACGCTCGTTCAGCCTATTCCGGTAAAAATTTAAAACTTCGATGAAATTAATTTATCTACTTATAAAATAGATAGTTGATCATGGATACCGTGCTCTATTCCAAAATGGAGTTTTCCGAAATTTTTTGCCACAACCCTATGCATATATGGTAAATAGGACATTCGAATATTTGATTTATATTTTAAAATTCAAGTTGAATGTCCTCTGGATTCAACTTCTGCTGTTTTTTCTAGCTTCTACCACAGCGCAGTTCATCTTCCGATACTTCCTTCTATCTAAGTTATATTCCTAGGTATTTGAGTATTCAAAATTTATTCAGTGATGGGCATATTCCTCGAAGTTTGATATGGCTTATGGGCATCCTGGCGTTCCTTCTGAACCTATTTCATATTATCTTGCTCGCTTGGGCTGATTATCCACGCCCTGATTATTATGAAAAAATGGAAGAATTATCAAAACTCGTCACTCAAGAAGCTGGCATTACAGACGTTAAATTCTCCTCATTTACCTGGGCTGTAAGTTTAAACAAAATTTTTGGATGACAAAATTCCCTATTGAACTTAGCGTTCATTTCCCTGGTTAATGCATTGTATTATAATGGTCTTCCTCTTTTCTACTTGCTATGCCGTAATCACGGTAATAACTATTTTTTATATCTTCCTATTTACCTGAAAGATTTGTGTATTCAAAATCCGTAAGTATGTGCGTGAGGCATTTACTCTTAGTGTGGATATAGGTGAAAAGGACCTTTCGTTGGAAAAGTTAAAAATGGAACGTTTACGTGATTACAATAATCAGCTTACTTATGCTCTTATTGTTCAGGTAAGATTAGAAAACAAGTCAAGTTTAATCCTTCTAGGCAATTCTCCCTACGTTCGAAGTGATCGCAATGAGCACACAGATTCTACTCCCAATTTTCTACCCAAGTGGCACTACCGTATTTATCATTGTCTATACAGTTATACCATTGTATTTTGCCCCGGTTTGTTTAAATTCAATGAAATATTTTGTAAATCTATCCAAATTTTTATTTAAAGGTAATTAATCCACTTTCCACAATCTTCTTGGTAAAACCATATCGCCGAGCTGTTTTAAACAAAATTTTCGGTAGAAACAACGGTGAGATGACACATGCCTCTATAAAAAACAATACAGGAATGCCAGCAAGTAAAGATCAGCAACGGTCTTTTAATACTGTTGCACCTATAAAAAATGGAGGAGAATCTAGTATGAAATGATTAAATAAATCTAAAAGTATTTTATTTTAGATTAAGCTGTCGGTAGAGATATATCTGATAATAAGAATTTTAATTTGAAGATGAAGATTGAAATAGACAAACATTTGAACTTGAAACCTCTGATTATTTGTCTTGTGAGTGTAGTTGTTCCAATCTCTCATTGTGTACATAATTCCTCCTTATTCAAATCTAAAATTTTCCCCTAATACTACAATTGTACTCATAGACTTTTATAAAAATTTATTTGAATGAATTTAGATGATTTATAAAAATTGTAATTCCGCGTCTGTTGGTAATCCCGCTAACTTTGTTTTATACTGATTGAACATCTCCCTAAGCCTGAGGCAGTATTCAGCATGAACTTCGTCCACTAAATCTTCGCTAGGATTCTCATTCTTTTTCACGGGGATTGGTGCTCCAACTGATAGAATTATTTATTTAACATTAAAGTTGAGGGAACGTACCAACGGTGACCACCTTATGCCTGAAGGGGAGAAGTCCAATAGTTAACATTCTAGGCAGTTTGTGAATATAATCGACTGGCAAAAAGCTTGCTAAAAAATTTTGGCCATATGCAAAAGGAAAAGCAACACTAGTCCATCGCTTTACGAGATTCTAATAAATGTTTATTTTCTAATAAAACAGGCGTATACCTGAAATTTTCTTGCTAAACTAAATTCCTTGGTGCTAATCTGCCGGAAAAGGCTGCTCTCGCCAAAATGATAAACAGGGACCAAGGATGCTCTAAAACAATGAATTAAAAATAGCTAATTAACTTAAGTGCAAGAATTTACCCATGCTTAATGGCCAAACGAATAAAGCCCTAAAATAATGATCTATAATAAGATATATATAGAAATTTTATATAAAATATATCCTCACTTTTCTATTTTTTAGTATTATACGATGCACATTAGGGAAAGATTCTAATGATTCAGCAGCACCTCCAGGCACAATCCCGACAGCGTTCCCCATCTTTGGCCTACTTAATACGTAAGAAATTGATTCGGGATTGCAGCTTATTATGCCTGAATGATTTATTTAGATTTTTGTCTAAATAACTTCACCTAAGGCCATAAAAAATTCTCTCCTTATCGGAAACCAAAAATTGACTCCCAAAGTAGCCCCATGCAGGTTAATACCAGGAAACAATTTTTGAGTATTGTGAGCATTACTAGAGAATAGAAGCATGCTGCTAGAGCCAAGAATTCCGTGCGGATGGGCACTAAATTATTTGAAAATTAGTCAAAATTTGGTCATTTCACCTAAAAATGTAGTTTTGTGTAGGAGGTATTTCAGCAGTTTTGTGTATTTCAATAGGAAAATAATCAACTATATGCCTCCATATGTGCCAGTTTTTTACATATTCACTGGGCCTTGAACCACGGCAAGGCTGTTTTATGTCATAAAGGTACCAGACGAAGTATAAACCAGCAAAAGGCCTTGAGAAAAAATTATTTCCTGTCCAGCTTTATTAAATCTAACCATAAAAGTGAGTAAAATCCAAAAAGTAGGAGAATAGAAATTATACAAAAAGGAGCAACAATTAATGTCCAGAGGCTGAAAAGCACAGCTAGCGTTTGCTTTAGCCGATTAGAGAAATGTTTATGGCAAGGATATATTTCCTTGGAAAATTTTTTGGGAAAATTTGTACTATTGGAAGACATTTTAAAGTTTTCTGATGATTTAATAAAAGAGAGAATTAAAAATTTTAAAGATAATTATTGAAATTGAAGGTAGGAAGGTGTGATCATCTAAAAAAATTTTTTTTTGTTTATCTTTATGATAATAAAATTAATGTAAGTAAGGGTAAACAAGTAAATAAATGATTAAAAATCATGAAGTTTACTATCTTTTTGGAGTAATATCTTTAAGTGATATCACAAAATAAGTGGTAAATAATAGGAAATTTACCATTAATGAACCATGTTTGTTTATAATTAGAAATTTTATAATTGATTAAAACTAAAATAGGAATATTATGTTACTGATAATAAATAGGTTCACGTGAAAGTTTTCACGTAAAATAACAAACTACGCAAACAAAAAGTTGAATAGACAAATTGATCCAATAAATGTTTTGCTAAATAGATAAATATTTGGACAATTAATGATAAAAGTACAAAGGGCCTTTTAGTATTTTTATCATTTATGGCTAGAATAGATCACGCAACCGCTGGCGCGACCTGTTTTTATGAGTGGAAGGAAGCGGGAATGCAAGTCAAAGATAATAATGATCTTTTATTTATCTTTAATTTTAAAATAATGATAACAAAAAATGATATAAGAAAATTAAACAATGAGGAATCTCTCATTTATAAAAATTATCAATTAAGGCATGAAGTCAAAGAGGGATCACTTGCCAGCCATGGACAATTCTGCAATACGAAATCTTGAATTATAAAATAAAGATCACTAGTTACCAAATTTTGTTGCCCACAAGGATTATAGCCAATATAACAATACCAGTCATGGAAGAAAAAAAGCAACATAGTCGCTACCAAAAGTGAAATATAAAAAACCAAAGAACATATTTCCAGTCTTCTAATGGCTAATTGCCAATCCCTGTCTAAATCGTTTTGAGGGATTAAAGCTGAAATATCATTCCGAATTGAATGGATAGTATCTGTCAGTCTGCTAAAGCTGAGAGCCATTCCTTCCAAGATATTTGTTTGTTGTATCTGTAATCTTTGTATGATTATAATCCTAAACAGTTTGGACATATCTTCGTAGATCTATCTCATTTCTACCAAAAAATCCTCAAAAATGGTCCAAAACATTACCAGATATATCTGGGCTTTAACAGACCTATGATCAAGCTTTTTTCCAAAATAAAGTTTCAGTGAAAGCTTGAATCATTTCAATTACATAACTGCCCTTCTAGTTAGTAATGAAGCTTGAACTACAAGCCTCAAACACTGGGGTATCCAAAAATAAGCTTAAAATCCTCTCCTACACTCTTCATTTCCGGCATCCACTGGGGGACACCCTCACCACAAAATATAAGTAAAACGAAACGATTGACAAGGACCGGACTGATTTAAGAAACTTATTCTCTCCTTTATAAAAATTTTTTACGTGTTGTATTCTCTATGGAAAGACATACTTAATTCCTTATTGTTACAATTCTCTCTCATAGCCTTCCCTTTATTCTTTCCTTTTCCTATTTTTCTCATCTATTCTCTCATCTTCTACGTTATTTCCAGCCAAATATTTTATAAAACAGGTTTTATTTCTAAATTTTAAATAACAAAAGTCAACCAACCAAAGGACTTTCAGCATGTAACAAACTATGTCGCTTTCTTTGGGATAAAGCTGCTGCTGCTGGTGAGGGAGGAGGTGGAGGAATTGGAGAATTCGATTTTCTAAGTTTAATTCCTTCAGAGGAATTTAACTGTTCGTCCTTTCTTTTTCTGAGTTTTTTATCCGGCAGGCAATTTTCTACAGGTGTTTCTACAGTAACCTTTTTTCTGCCAGTTAAAGCTTTATCTTGGCGAGAGCCCGAATCTCGATCACAAGAAATTAGCCTCAAAAGACTAAGTGCCACATTCTGTGTAGTTGCATTACTATTAGAAATGGATCCACTAAGCCTATGTTGAACATTCAATAAACTTTGTCTATCATCTGTCAATAATTGCTGTTGGGAGGAAACAATACCAGAGCCCACAAAGCCATTTAAATGACCATGTGTTGGAGGGGTCTGGAATTTAAAATATATATTGAACTTTAATTTAATGTTTAAACTATTGTAGAATGTATTTGTGTTGCTTCGTTTTCAAATGCATGGGCTCTTCTCCTTTTGGTAGAAATCCCTCGAAAGCTTAAAAACAAAATTTTAAGGAGTTCGGGGGCTTATACCTCAATTGCTTTTTCTTCTTTTCAAACGTAATTAACCAACGTAGGTAAAAAGGAATCCGATTATGGATCCTTACATTACGCTCCATGTAAACAAACATCTTTAAAATTTTTTTATTTTTAATTTCTCCTAATTTTCTAATTAAAACATACAGAAGTAGTAACTGTAGAAAGCTCACAATTACTAGCAACATAAAATAATAGAGACCTAAGAGATTTAAGAATCAGATAGATAAGGTTTCGTGAGTTAAAACACAAACCAATTAGAGGTATGCCAGAAAACGATCCACGGCCTTTGCGTTCTGACATACTAAATTTTGGCATATCCTGAACTATGGCTAACAAAATCCTTAAATTTTAGGCGTTAGTTTTAGATTAGCAAAATAGATTTTACATCGACATAGACATAAGCGTCATTATGCCTTGACGAAATTTTGCGTCTCTAAAATTGTAAGAAGGTTAAGGATTTTTAATTAGTTTCATGCCTATTTTTCCCGCTGCTACTAGGAGTGTGAAAGCCAACGACAGCAACAAAGGCTTAATAAAAATTTTTAATTTACTCTTATAAATCTATCTGTAATAATCCCTTACTGATCATAGCGCTTGGAATCACTAGATTAAAAACCTAAAAACTCCTTTAATATTAAATAAACTTAGAAATAATATTACATAATAAAATCTTTGTCTCGAGACAACCAAGTCTATAACCTTAATAATTTTAAAAATATTATTTTATCTTGAGATCAAATCAGCTTACAATCATTTCCCAGAAGAGGGGAGGATCTAAGTAATCATACAAAAAACCATCTGAAGTTATATGGCTTTCTTTCTAAAAACAAATTTAAAAATATCAAAACTGGCACTTAGAATTTAGGCTATTTATTTACCAAATCAAGTTGCCATTCTTGATTATCGTAAAAATCAATTAGGGACAGATTCTTGGAGTATAACTGAGAAAGGACAAGAATTTGATAATTAATAGAAAGTTTGCTACCGAATATTTAATAGAATCATTAGAATGCGCCCAGGAACCGAGTAGCAAAGTGCATCGCTGACTAATAAAATTTTTTAAATTTAAAAATTTTTTAAAGAATATTTACATGTCAAAGGGAAAGAATTTGACATCCATACTGCACAAGGATTCAGTCGAGAATGGAATCCAGTAACGAACATGTCCAGTAAAATTAACTCTTACATCGTTATTTGATTGTAATTTAACCTTATATTTAATAAATTTTCAATAATTATTATCTAGCGGCTTACAGCATCGTTGAAATTAACGGAATAATAAAGCGAAAATTCAGGAATCCAAATATCAGTCGAAGCTTTAATTATAAAATATTCCAAGCATTTTTTAATTTATAATTACCCAAAAATATCTCTGTGGCACCTTCATAAGTATCTGGTTCCCACTGCAAAAATTCGTCTTGCCAATACTAAATTTTTAGTAAATATTATATAAATACCGTTATTAGCCAACAGAATAACAAGCTACAGCTATACAAATATGGCCAGTCCCGGCTGTCAATAAACAACCGAATAGGGTAATTACCCAACGGTGATCCTTACAGCTTAAAAGCTATTCCCCCGAGGTTAATTTTTATTACCATTTCGAAGCTGCCAGAAAGTGAGATTGTATTCTTCACCGCATCGAGTTTGATAATTTGATATAAAAAGACTGAAGGATTAGATTTTAAATATCCGATTTTAAAGTTTTACCGCTCATAGAGACATTGATGATTTTGCTAGGATGAGTAACAGGTCGAGTGCCTTTGCGGTAATAACGGAGTAAATCGTCATGTAATCGGTATGTAACAGGAATATCTTTTCGATGGAGGGAGCTAAAGATTTTTTAAAAATTTAGGGGACATTCCCCTTTCATTAAACTCAAGAGGAAAAATACCGAAAATTTTCTGGCAATAAATACTCCGAATGGCCAAAGGCTTCTCTTCCACTCCGACTGCTCTTCATCTTCCTTCTTTTAAAATTTTTTATTTCTTCTTCCGTTAAATCATCTTCATCCTCTTCCTCTTCTCTAGAATCCCTCAATTCATTATCAATTAATTCATAATAAAATTGCCTCCTCCTCGGCCTCCTTTCAACTGCCTTTAATTTTTCTGGAGAATTTAATTGAGAATTTTTTGCCAAAGAATATTTTAGGCTGTCAGTAATGATTAATTTGGGAAGGAAAACAATAAAAAGGCACACGTAGAGAATAACAAATCGGAGAAAAGAGCCGTTTTGGCTAATTTTGGTAATAACATTGAGCTGGAAATAAATATTAGTTGAATTTTAACTTCATAAAATATCCAAAAAGAGGCTGATAAAGCAAGTAACGGATCAGGCAAGATTAATGAGATAATCCTATTATACAAGTGGGTATAAAAAGGTGCTCTAAGGAATACCTCCTAGTTAGGGTTGTCGGTTCGGTTCCGGATCAAATAAAAAGAGATATTTTTTAGAGTTAATTGATCAAAAAGCATTAAAATATTACATCATTTTGAATACATATTGATAAAAAATTACTTAAATTGAGTGTTCTTTCCAAATAGAAAATTTCTTTCAAAATTTAAATGAGTTTTTCTTCCGTTTTTTAATCCCAAGGGAATTTTAGCAAAATTGGAAATGTTGCCAATTATTCAATGAAATAAAACATTAAAATGAAAATAATTTTTGAATATTTTAAATTGGTATTAATTAATATAAAGGACATATAAAATTATTTTAATTAGTATTTTATTCATTCATTTTATTGGAATGCCCTAAGGCCTGAAATCTTTTTATTTCAAAATTTTTTAAATTTTTATTTTCTTAGAGGGCTGCGCAACTTTTAAAATTAAAAAATAGCAAGGGTCTCGGCTGTTTTAATTATCCCTCTTATCTCCCAAATTTATTTTACTGTATCATTTGAAGTTTAAGGAAATGCCGCTTTTAACTGGACCCTTTCCAGACGCATTTGCCAAATTGCTAGGAAGTTGGAGCCCAACTTTATAGCTTCTTCTTTCAATGGAGATTATTTTTATGGAATGGACTAGTTTTTAAGGGTAATATTGAATTTCATATATACCTTCAAAAGCGTTTATGAGAGAGTCTGAGTGTTTCTTTCCAAAATGCTTTAGCTTTAGCTAGAAGTGCCATTGAACTATAAGAAATAAACGTGAAGGAAAAGAGCTTAAATTGAGTAGGGGAAAGAGAAAAAAATTAAAATTGAAAGTAATTGACCTGTCTAGCTGTTTAAATATATGAAAAATATTTTTTAACAAAATTAAATAAATTTAATTTTCCCTTAAACCTTAAAATTATAAATAAATTGAACAATGAAAGTAAGAAATAAAAATGATGTAAAAAATTTTTTGGCAGTTTCTGCACATTTTGGATGCTTGTTGTTGTTAGATTTAGTAAAGTGAAGGAACTCAAATCCCTCGGGAACCATTTCAAAAAAATCAAAGAAAACAAAATTTTGGCATTAGCTAAAGAACGTTTTTTTGCTAAAAGAATAAAATTGAAGGAAGCTTGCCTCAAGAATTTTTTTTCAATTTTTAAATTAAAATATTAAAGAAATGAAAACCCCAAAGATGAAAAATAACCTAAAAAAGTAAGCTGATATTTAGTCATTAAGCACAAAAATAAAGAAGCTTCGTTTATTTATTCAGGGAATAGTAGGCTCATTTTTTAATTTAGCCTAAAGGAGTTTGCAAAAATATTAAAAGCAAACACGGGCAATATCAAATATTTAGTAAGGTTACCAAGAAAAGCAGGGCAGAAAACTGTAGCCCTGTCGGAAGTAACCCTTTCCGTATCGGAAGAAGCACGTTTTTATTATAAAGCTTAAGATTCCGTCTGGCACATTAAAAACACATCTGTCACAAAGGTAATTAAATTTGCTTTATTAAAATATTAAAAAACGTGTTCTTTTTATCAATTTCCGTTGCCCACTCATTTCTTACTAAATTTTCTCGTACAAATATTATTAATTAAATTGCTTATAGTTAAAATTGCACCTGCGCACGCGATTGTCTGTACTAATTTCAATAAAAGGAAAACATAGAAATATGAAATTGGGAGAGGAGACAATGAAACATCCAGCTGGTATGTCTATGAAAATCGTGATAATCCACTAAGATTCATCAATGATCTTTTTTAAAAGTTAAAGTTTTTAAAATTCCTGGTAGCAGTACCAAAGCTCACCAATTCCTAATACGAAGTACAAATACAAGAAAATCCAAAATTACGAAGCCTTGCCTGCTAGAGAGAATAATACTATTCAAAAACTATGATGTTTGTTTATCATTATTATTTTTTCAATTCAAAAAAACAAAAAAAAACTCCATATTATAATAATGAGGCTAAATTATGCATAAATAGCTTCCTTTAATTATACTAAAAATGAAGAAATGAGGATATTTTTTGTCCAATTTTTGTTTATTTTCGTCTCAATTTTCAGTTTATACTGAGGAAATTTGAAAATTATTTTAGAAATTTTGGTTTTGATAGTCTGGCAATTAGCATACACAGGGATTCAGTCAAAATTAATGAGTCTGCTATATAGAGGATATATGGAAAATGAGATATGCAATATAGAGGATTAACTAAGCGATCTCTAAACAGGAAGTTCGAGTTTGAGATTAAAGAAAATTAAATGAAAAGTTCTTAAATTAATTAAAAATTCATTATCAGATAACAGGAAATAAGTGAACATTAAAGTGCAAAAATAAACAAAGATAAACAAGTGATGAATGTTAAAAAAGCTTTAAATAACAGCATAATAATTCTATTCCTTTGGGAAACTAAGGGAATGCTTAAAATGAAAATATGAATGAATTCATTGTTAAAGGTGAAGAAAAAATGGAAATTGAGGAGAATATACTAAATGTTTGTTCAAGTTTTTTTAAGAAAGCTTTCTTTCTTTAAAACTTTTGTTTTTTAAAGAATGCAAATTGGCACTAAAAAATATTTAAATAATTTATTCTCTTGGCAACATCATCCAAGTATTTTTATTATTGTTTGGCACTTGAAGGAATCATTGACTTATGAAAGGAATAAATGACGTTACAAAAATAGAGGGTGAAAATGAAAGTAGGTAGTTGGAATAAAAGGTTAAAAACATAGCTTGAAAGATTGGATTGGGGAAGCAGAGGTGGGTCGGAAAGTCAGAGGTCTCGGAAATCGGAAAAACCGGAAATCGGAACTGGCTCAAAAGTCGGAACTCGAAAATTGGAAATCAAATTTTTTCGGAAATCGGAATTCCGACCCACCTCTGTGGAGAAGTAAATTTATCAATCAAAACATCTCCACCCTGGGAGTTCAAGAATAAAAATATTGGTTAAACATATAAACAGAACGCGAATATGCTTTATTGACAGTCTTCTAAAATAAATAATTAGTAAAAAAAATTTTAAAGGAAGTAAAGAAAATTAAAAGGGTATTCATTAAATCCTCTTCATTTTTTAAATTCATAGCCGCTATTTAAGCGAGAAATCTGTTGTAATTTAAACATTAAAATATTAAGAATCTAGATAAATAAAAGATGCAGGAATGGAATTTAAAAAATTAACATAATAAAAACTTAAAGAAAACATTTCAGGACATCTAACATTAATGTTTGGCATTGAATAAATGAATTTAAACGCCTGATTTATTGGATTCCCAGACATGTGTTTAAACGCCTGACTTACCGCCTGATGCTTGTCAGGCGCTTAAATCGCCTGACAGCCGTGATGCTTGTCAGGCGCTTAAATCGCCTGACAGCCGTGATGCTTGTCAGGCGCTTAAATCGCCTGACAGCCGTGATGCTTGTCAGGCGCTTAAATCGCCTGACTTAAGCGTCTGACATGTCAGGAATTTTCATAATCTTAAAGGGAAGTTAACGTGAAGCGTCTGACTTGGCCTATTCGTGCGTCCACGTCTTAAAAAGGACGCCCACTAATTTTTGCATTTAAAACGCCATTTGGAAGATGTTGTGAGGAGTCAGTCAGTAATTATAGTAAGGGGAAGTCTTCATATAATAGAATGTTTGAAGATTTTGTTTTTCTGGTTGTTATAAAGATATACTTTTTAGATGCTTAAAGCGGCATCAATGTTTACTCAATGATTCCTTTCCTTATTCTGTTGTGCTCCTTATTTGAAAATTGCGGTGCTGGCGTTCCACATGCAGCTGTAAGCAGTTCGCAGGGAGTCAACATTCCGCATAAAATTAGTGCATCAATGACAAAATTGGGCAATCCTCGTGTGACTCATGTTACTTTCCCAGTAAAACAAAATTCAAGCAAATCTGGCATCAGTTTGACTGTAAGTGACCCAAAACAGCCCGTTCTTCGTGCTTCTGCAAAACACGATAATCAGGATTTGTTTAGCAATGACGAAAACAACGATGATGGTAAGTAAATGCTTTGTGCCAATTAATTAGAAAGGATTAGAAATATTAAAATTAAAAGAAATCTAAATATATAAAACAAGGATGTGGCTGAACAGATTTTAAAAGGCGAAAGTCAATTTGAAAATCGAAACGGCACATCCCTGGTATAAAGGGTACAGGTAAGATTGAGAGAAAATAAACAATAACTTATTAAACAAATAAAGTACTGAAACTTTTATCTAAATTCCTTATTCAAGATATATTAGATGAATTACAATATTACATCAAGAAATATGAAGAAAAGGAAAGAGACGAGGTTGCAAGAATTAATCTTGAAGATGTTGAAGAGCACAACAAATACATGGAAGAACAAGAAAAGTTATATGAACAAACAAAAGGAAAAGAAGGCCTTGATAAAATTTCCAAGAATCTTCTTGATAGAAAACATGGTAAAAACATTATCTTATAATTGTTGAATTTGTTAGCTTGCTAATTTTACTTCGGCCTAGGGTTGGAAATACATAGCCTAGAAATGGAACTAGGTGGAAACTGGGAGGTTCAGATTATCCAACAAGCTGTTTCGAAAATCGGAGGGTTGTCGAAAACTAGATTTGTTCGACCCTAGTTTCGTTTATTTTGGTAATAGCAATAATAATCCATTGAATCTTCAGCTAGTTACAGTAAAATAAGTTCATATGAACTTATCAAAGAATTTTATGGAATTGATCTGGAATATAAAATTCCGAAAACAATTGAACAACGAAAAAATCTCGTAACAAAATACTTGAAGGTTTATAAAGATGATAAATAAAAGGAACAAGGAAAAATTTGATATAATGATAAGCGCCCTAGGAAATGAAAATCATAAAGAAAAAAAGGGAGAATTTGATGAATTTTTACAGTATCTAGAACGTATGTAAACTAATTTTTAATTAAAATATTTTTCAATTTTATTTATTTTTAGTGTTCGCACCCGATACGATCCTAGTCTCCTTTCTTCAAGTAATTTATTATTTGTAATTTATTAATAAATTTTAAAATTTTATTTATTAGATTCCTGATGAAGGTCGACAACTTTTGTTTGAAACTTTCGATGAGATATTACAGATTTGAAAAAAAGTAAAAACAAAAAAGATGAACACGGAAAAATAATTAAAGGCAGTTCTCAACATCCAGCTGTCCATTTGAAAAAATATCACGACAAATTAAACAACAGCGATCTCGATGCTGATACAAAAGAACGAATTGATCAATTCTTCACAATTGTTCAAAATGACTTCAATCAATTGCCAATATATTTAACAGAAAATTTTGCCAGTCTCTTCAGAAAAATTGCAACATTAGGACTCCCGGGATTAAAAGAAGCATTAATCCGTTACTTAGAAGTATGGAATCATGCAGATCCTCAGGATCAGCAAATGATGGCAAACGCATTTCCTAAATTGGCTTTCTTCTACAACGGTAAATTGCCAATAAAAAGGCTTTAATTAACCTAATTTTCTAAAACTATTTTCTTAATCTTAAAGATTCAAAATCAATGAAAATGAATGATTGGGCTTATCGTTCAGTAAAAGGAAAATTTCTTTTTTAAAATTCCACTTTTGATATTGCTTAAAATGATTTTCTTGAACAAGCCAAAATTGGAGAATGATAGTGCTTTATATAAAGAATTGCGTGAAAAATTAACAAAAGATTTTGAAGCTAACAAGGAGCTTATTGATGAAATTGGAAAGTTCTTTAAACCCGCAAAACCCCTTGTTGGTTCAGTAAAAATTTTGAATTGATATGCGAGAAAAAATGAAAGAAGTGATATGTAAAAAAGTGAAGGAAGATCTTTTTGAAAAATTTTTTAAAACCTTTCCTTATTACGTAAAACAAAAATTGTAAATATTTTGAATTCCATATTATCATTGTAACTAAAATTTTAAATTCCACATAACCACAAAACATTTCACAATTTGTTCAAAAAACCCCCAAAAGTTAATGCTATGCATTGTTCTTTTTTATATTTTTTGAATGTTAACAAAGTAAAAATTTTTTAAATTGTATACTTATTTAGGCATTGCCTTTTTTGCCTGGGTAATGTTTAGGGTTCCTACGGGATAAAATTTAGAAAACAGAAAGTAACAACTTTATATTTTAAAAATATAAACTTAAAAAAACAACAAATATTTGTGCAAAGATTAAAGCATGAAAGAATTTTAAAGAAAATGGCAAAAGTTAAGAGTGGTCCTAAAAACAATATACTATAGTAATTAAACAAAAAGAGAATAAGAGATTAAGAACAACAACAATCCAAATAATAGAATAAATAAATTATATAATTTAACTGTTATATATTGCTAAAGGCATTTTAAATTGATATGAAACTTGATTTTAAAGTTAAACCGAGAAAATTATTTTCAAAAAAAGCTTATTAAAAATCCTTACGTAAAACAAGAGTTAAAAGAGCCATACGTACATATTTCCCATATTCTGCTTGTTTCATAAAGACTACACGCTCATCTGTATCCAATTCAGTACTTATTTCGTCATTACGAGGAAGTGGATGCATTACAATTGGAGTTGGATGGCGACGATCTTTTTAAAAATATTAAATCAACAAAATTAGAGAAAACCTGATGTTGAAAAGAATGTCTCTTGTTCAGTTCTAGTTGATGCCATATTTAGTAATTTTGGTGTAAGAATAAATTTGCCTTTGATTTTTTCATATTCTGAAGAATCTGTAAAACGTTCCTTTTGTATTCGAGTCTGAAAAAAAATTTGAAATAAGTTCAGAAAAAGATTAATATTCTAATTTACCATGTAAATCACATCAACATTGTGAATACCATCTTCCAGAGAAGTGAATTCTTTCTAAAAATAAAAAATAAAGATTTAAAAATATAAAATCAAACCTGAATAATTTCTTTATTATATTGTTTAGCATAATGTTCAACTATTGTTTAACATGTTCAGGCATTCCCAAAGATTTTGATGGCGAAACATAATGAAGAATTATACCATCATATAAACAAAGAATTTTTGCAAGTGAATGAACTGCAATTTTAGTTAAATTTTCTAAAATAAATTTCAAAAAAAAAACAAACCAGTACGCCCATATTTCAGATCGCCAACAATAGCAATTGTTTTATGATTTATGCTTGACAATTTTTCACGAATTGTATAGAGATCAAGTAATGCTTGAGTTGGATGTTCACCAGTTCCATCACCAGCATTTATAACAGGTACTGGACGATCTAGAGTAGATACACGTTGAGCAAGTTCACATGCATCTTTATTAGGATGGCGGAGAACTAGTAAATCTGCGTATATAGTCCAATTGTTTGGATTGTATCTAAAAAGTTGTAAAATTAAAACAAAGAAAAATTGAATAAGATTACCCTCAAATGTTTCACCCTTCTTCACTGATGAACATTCCTTCTCGAAATCAAGAGTTTTGCCATCCAATCGTTTCATGGCACATTCAAATGAAGATTTAGTCGAGTGCTAGGCTCAAAAAACATAGGACAAATAATAAATTGACGCAAAAAGTCTTTAAACACCAAGCTACGATCACCAAATCCCTAAAAATTAAGTTAGAAATTTTTACAAGCAAAAGACCTCAAAACGCAGTGCCAAATCTAAGACTTGTTTGACCATTGGTTTTGTAAATGATTCAACAGAAATAACATTGCGTCCATACCAAAGACTAGTTTCAGTAATGGAATTTAGTGGACGATCTGGTGAAGGACGTAAATGTTTTTCTTCGTCAGTATCACTGTATTTGACGTCAGAATTCAAATGGAGAAATTCTAAAATAGAAGTTAAAAAATAATAATCAAATTATTATTAACCAGATGTTGGCATTGATGATTCATCCTCATCATTAGAAGCAAGACGAACATTTGTACCAAATCCTGGGGAGACAAGGAATTGTCCATCAACATAAACAGTAACACCACGTATAACACAGTTTTAACACGACCACAGACTTCTCTACCCGCAAATGGAGTCCAGCCAGCTTTTGAAAGCCTCCTTCTTTGGGTATCCTCCATATTTCACTCTTGTCAACCTTTAAAATTAATTGACAATCACAAAACTAAAATTAAAAGCACCTCAATGTAAGTATTAGGCTGTTCAGGCAGTCAAATATACGACGTGGATTGGTATAAAGACGATCAATTAGCTGTTTCTCAGTAAGTTTTCCATCCTTAACTGCTTGAAGTAATAGAGGAAGCATGTTCAATGCCAGGAAATCCTGGTGGTGGATTTGCAGTACATTTCTCATCCCAAGTATGTGGAGCTAAAATATCGACATGAAAATATTTAAAAGTTAAAGTGTGTCAACCATGATCAGTAGAAAAACAATCAATGATTCCAAATTTTCCCATAAGCTTCACAATCATCATCACTTATAGCCAAGCGAGGACGTACTTCTTTAACTCCTTCTGGTAATTGTCTGCTGTTAAAAATAAGTGATGCGGGCAAACTTCACATGTGACAGGCTGTCCTTCAATTTTGGCTAATCTAATCAAGTTAATTTCTTCAGAGGTAGAAACATGACAAATATGCACTGCAATAAAAAAATTAAAAATAATAGGCTTAAAAATCTTACAGGCTCTTTCACATAATTTGGCACAATATAAAACAGCAGCCAAAGTTTGACCTTCAGCATGAACTACAATTGGACGATTTGATGGGAAATTTCTCATATGTTTCATCCATTGATCCATTTTTGGTAATTGAAGGGCAGCAAATGTTTGATTCAAGTACATTTTTAACCAACACATTTATGGCCTATGCAGAACCATCTTTAACATTATCCATAGTTGCACCCATATAAAGAGCATAATCACAAAGAGCATTGCTGAAGCAAGTTTGTCGATTGAATTGAAAGGACACATCGTCGATCAAAGGCGGATTCGTATTGGCATTGCAAGAACCTAAAGTTATTCCTAAAATAAATCCACTATTGAAAAAGTTAACCATAGTAACACCACCAGATATAGCTGCACGAGTTCCACTCTCCCAGGTTTCCTTGTGTTCTCCTCCTGGTTCACGCATATGAACGTGAACATCGATAATCCTGGCATTCGAACCAAGCATTCGTTAGAAATTGAATCTATATGGAGATTCACGGGGGTATTTTAGAATTATTAGGTTTAATTTCCAGTTCATTGAGAGCCTTAATTAACAATAAAATTTAAAGAAAACTAATTTCAAACTTGAATAAAAAGTTTAGCACATTTGATATCAGTAATGAGAGGGATTCCATTATCAATTGCCATTCTGCGTGTTTTATATCCACGTGTTCTATAAGCACTAACGCGATAAGTTCCAGATCCACGAATTGGCAGATTTATCTAAAAAAAATAATAAGCTTTAGAATTTAAAAACCATAAAATCAATATTCTTTTTTGCAACATAGTCAGTTATTGTTGTATTAACAGTAGACATTTTTGATGTTGATAGATCATTCCAATCTTCTCCCGACGTTATATCATCAAAGGGCCATTCAAGTTGTTTTATCTTAATACAAAAATTTAAAAGAATTGAAATATTACTCACTGGAATCCCTTTACAAGAGTAATAATGAGCTGTTCCTTTACTCCCATAAAGAACATATCCGAGTTTAAATAATGTTTGTACACTCTCCAACATTTCAGATTTCTAAAAATTATAATAAACGCATATTTTCACAAAATTATAATACAAAAGGTCCGCCAATCGACAAGAAAATTGCTCTAGTAGGTAACTGAAAACCAGTTGAAAGAAGCCCTTTAAGGTAAGCCTCTTGACGACTAAGTCCAAAACAAGCAACTTCACCTTAAAATTATTAAGCAACATGATAATTACATATATTTTAAACCGGTAGAAAGCATTTCAACACCCATAACAACATCTGCGCCAGAAAGACGAGAAAACGAAAATTGGGGGACCTAAAATACAAGGAGTATTTGTCAATTAAAAAGTACTATTTAAAAATACCTTTACTCCAAACTTATTTGGTTTTGGTGGAGGTTTAAAAGTAAAATCCTTCGGTTCACCAGAAAACATCATCGCTCTAGTTGCCAGACCAACAAAATCAAATCAAGCGTTTTAGAAATGAAAGGAAAACTTCGTGAAACTCTAAAAAGTTAAATAGAAAAGACTAAAAATAAAATTAACCGTAAATTGCATTCAATAACGAAAAGTTTATTGTCTTTAGCAATTAGTTGAAGATTAAATGGCCCAACAGCCATAAAACGCCTAGCGATGCTTCTAACAATTTTGTTAATTGAAATCCTTGTCTCCTCATTCAAATCTTGTGGAGGAGTGACTAAAGTTGCATCTCCAGAATGAATACCTTAAAACGCTTCTGAACTAAGAAAAAGCAAAGAAGCAAACCAGCATTCTCAACATGTTCAGATATTGCCATACACAAAACTTTTCCATTTAGACAAACCACATCGACATCGATTTCTTTAGCATTTTCAATAAACTTACTTACAACAACAGTTCGTCATCAGCTACGCTGTGTGCCACATTCAAAAATTGACGTAAATCTTCAACACAATGTGCGACGTTCATCGCAGCTCCAGATAAAACATAGCTTGGCCGAATTAAGCATGGAAAACCAACAGAGTTACAAAATATTTCGGCATCCGAAGTATTTTTTGCATTTTTCCACTTTGGTTGTTCAATCTAAAAACTAATAAAATATCTTAAAATTGTAAAACCTTAATTCATCCAATGCTCTACTAAATTTAAAACGATCTTCAGCTTCATCAATAAATTTAGGAGCAGTGCCAAAAACACGAAAATTTAATCCAGTCAAGTTAGAATCCAGTGAAAGGGCAATATTGTTCGCAGCTTGTCCGCCAAAAGCAAGAATAATTCCACTTGGACGTTCATACTCATAAATTTGTGAAACAACTTCTAACGAAATTTCCTCAAAGTAGAGCCGGTCGCATTTGTCATAATCTGTTGAGACACTTAATCAGAATAATTATGATATTTATATGTGAAATTCTTATATGATTCTTACGTTTCTGGATTGCAGTTAATCATAATAGTTTGTCGACCCATTCGCTTTAGTTCTTTACACATCCAACGGAACAAGCATCGAATTCAACAGAAGAACCTATTCGGTATACGCCAGAACCGAGAACAATAACACTATCAGTCTGAAAAAATATTATTTTAGAAATCATTTCAAAACATACATTTTCAAGGAAATCAATGTCATGTTCATTTCCATTATAAGTTAGATATAAATAATTAGTCTTTGCAGGCCATTCTGCAGCACTGTATCAATTTGTTTGACATAAGGAAAATGCCAAATTGTTTGCGCAGATTCTTTACATTTAATTCAGTACTAAATATTTTAAGTAAATTTAATTTTTAGATACATAACAAATTTAATACCTGTCAATAAGTTTGCAATCTGAGCATCTGAAAATCCAATTTGTTTAGCTTCTTTTAATAAGAAGGAAAAGTATGCTTATTATCTGTAAAAACACAAAAATTATTGTAAATTGAAAAAAAGCAAACATTTAATTTTCTCAGAACAATATTGCGAACAATGATGTTGTAAACGTTTGTACATATCAACAATATTTCGCATACGATGAAGAAACCATTTATTGATCTTGCAAAGTTTATAAACAAAGTCTATATAATATCATTAGATTTCAATTCCTCAGAGAAAAGAGCTCTAGCTAAAGCAAAAATTCGAAGATCAGTTGGTTCTTGTAAATCCTCTCTCCTAACTTTTCTTTTGAATAAACAAGGAGAAAATCCCTCATAGTGGTCATTAACCATTCTGAGAGCTTTTTGAATGCTTCTTCGAAGGAACGCCCAATAGCCATAACTTCCCCAACAGATTTCATTGAACTACCTATCTAAAAATTAATTTTCATTTTTCAATTATTTTTAAATCAAACCTTCGTACTAACACGAGCAAATTTTCCTAAGTCCCATCGAGGAACTTTTACAACACAATAATCCAGAGAAGGCTCAAAACAAGCTGTGGTTTCGCCAGTGACAGAATTTTGTAGTTCGGGCAGTGATGCGCCAAGTGCCAATTTAGCAGCAATATAAGCGAGAGGATAGCCAGTTGCTTTACTTGCTAGCGCAGAAGAACGCGATAATCGAGCATTCACTTCAATTATATAATACTAAAACGGAATTATAATTATAAAGAATAACAAAACAAAACTCCATATTTTCAGGATTCAAAGCAAATTGAATGCATTCCCCAAACAATTCCAAAATGACGGATTACACGCAATGCAGTTGCCCTCAACATAAAGTACTCATGATCATTTAATGTTTGTGATGGTGCGACAACAATGGACTCTCCCGTATGAATTCCAACTGGATCAATCTTTAAACAAATTTTTAGATGAAAAAATAGTGAATGTTACATTTTCCATTTGCAGACAGAAATGCATTGTCATAAGCATCTCGAACAACTTCATATTCAATCTTAAAAAAGTGCTCAAAATATTAAATTCATAAAAACCAACCTCCTTCCATCCTGAATACTTTTATCAATAAGCACTTGATTAGAATGGGCAAATGCTTGTTTTGCAATTACATTTAATTCTTCTTTGTTTGTTGCAAATCCAGATCCAAGGCCACCAAGAGCATAAGCAGCACGAACAAGAACTGGATAACCAATCTAGAAAAGTAAAAATATAAAAGGATGAAAATTAAAACCTTTTCAGCAGCTTTTTCAGCATCGATAATATTTATCTGCACTTCCTCAGCCACTCTCTCGCCAATTTTTAAAATCTCGTGCTTAAACAAATCCCTGTCTTCAGTTCGAACGATTGCTTCTAAAAGTTTTGGCGTTTAAAGAAAGTAAATTTAAAAACCTATAGGAGTTCCAAGAACTCGTAATTAAATTCTTCAACACCCCATCGCGAAATAAATCAATGGCACAATTAAGAGCGGTTTGGCCACCAAAAGTGCATAAAAGACCTGTCGGCCTCTCTTTTTTAATTATCTTAAAAAATTAAGAATTCAACAAATTAACAATAAAATAACCTCAGTGACAAATTCCTTAGTTACAGGCAGGAAGTAAGCACGATCTGCAAATCCCTTTGTAGTTTGGACGGTAGCAACATTCGGATTCTAAAATAAATTTAATTGACAATTTTAAGAAAATACTCACCACAAGAATACTTTTAATCCCCATCTCCCGCAACGCTTTAATTGCTTGAGAACCAGAATAATCAAATTCACCGGCTTGACCTATAGATAAACCGCCACTACCGAGTATCAAAACTTTCTTTTGGTTGAGACCTCGTCACTGAAAAATAAAATTAAAAAAGGATCTTTGTTATATCACAGACCGATAATTAGTAGTAAAAGACAACGCTCATTAATCAGCTGATTTAAATTAACAGAATCTTTTGTAGTTTTAACTATTTTCATTGATTCACAAAAACATCAAAAAGCCATTCAGTATCGTCTGGTCCAGCACAATGTTCAGGGTGAAATTGAACACTAAAAAATTAAGATTTATTAAAATTAAAAAATAAACAGACCTAAAATAAGGTTTGCTCTCATGAATCATTCCCTTCATTTGACCTGTCATTTGCATTTATAAATAGTTCATTCCAATTTTTAGGTAGTGAATTACAATCAACAGCAAATCCGTGATTTTGAGCGGTATAAACATCGCCCAGAGGAAGCATGTAAAGCAGGTAAATTATGCCCTCGATTGCCAAATCTGGTTAAAATATTAGAAAAGAAGAAGAAAGAAGTTCAACAAAACCTCATTTTGTAAGTTTTTGCACCAGCAGCAGAAGCCAACAATTGATGTCCCAAACAAATGCCAAAAAGGAATGTTGTTCCAGAAAATAAAAGTGACGCAATTCGATTAATTAACGAGAGGTGCATTTTGCTGGATCGCCGGGCCCGTTAGAAATGAAAGGCCATCATAATCTTAAATTATTAGGTAATAATTTTATTATTTTAAAAACCTGAAATATTAATTCATAATCCCAAGGAACAACCATAACTTTGCAATTTCTTTGTAACAAGCAACGATTTGATTAAATTTTATGCCACAATCAATAGCCAAAACATTAAATAGCGAATTATCTGATTCATTGCCAAACAATTTTGGAGACTAAAAAAGATTTAATAAAAATTACAATTTTAAAATTAACCTTTCTGCTGACAGATGCCACTAAATTTTGTTCATTAATGTTTACAAATTGAATATCATCTTGCGATCTGAATCAATTACAATCTGAAAAGATAGTGAAAATTCAACTCTAAAATCTTTTAAAATCAAAACCTTGGCTCTCAACGTTCCGTAAGTGCGAATAATTTTTGTAAGCATTCGAGTATCAATCCCGCAGGCCTGTAACACCTTGATCACAAAGCCATTGGAAAGAGAAGTGGCCTTGATAAAAAAATAAATTAACTATGAATATAAAAAAACTACAGCTTCGTAATGACTATATTCGCCCTCTTCACAAATTCTGTCGACAATCAGAGCAGCAGGCCAAATCCTATCTGATTCAAATCCACATGTAAGAAGCTCAGGCCATTTAGGATCACATTTTCCGAATTTTGGGACGCCATAATTTCCAATCAGGGGATAGGTAAGAACCAAAAGTTGCTGCGCATAACTAGGGTCAGTTAAAGCCTAAAAGATAGTCAATCCTATTTATTATAAATTAAATAAAACCTCAATATAACCACACATTCCTGTCTGAAAAACAATCTCTCCACTAATACTTTTAGTTGCACCAAAAGATTTGCACGAATTTGGTTTGTATTAACCTTCGGGAAGTTCTAAATAGAGTGTTGCAATCTGTTGATTTCTTCAAATTCATCGTTGATATTTGTTGGGTCGCTAGAGAATCATGTTATCCTCAAAAAAAACAATCTTTACTAAAAAATAAAGTTAAGATTGTAAAAAATTAATCTCTGAAAATTAATTTTCTGAAGAATAGATGTTGCGTTTTGTCATATTGACATTTTATATAAATTGAATATTAGAGTACCAACAATAAGACTAGCATTTCCGTAACAATCGCGTTGTAAGGTTAATTGATCCGCATATCCGGATCCGTAAAATAGGCCGCATATCCGGAAATTTTCGTACGTGATAACGGATCCGGATATTCATGATTTAATTGGTTGTGTATTTTGGCCGCGCCGGACCTTTTTATGAAAAAGGCGTTTGTAGCAGATTTTTTATCGTTTTTTCATACAAATAAAAAAATTTTAATTGCAAATTTTAATTTTTAAGATGGGTTCTTATTCTGAACGTCTCGATCAATCGCTAAAAATACTTGAAAATGTTCCTTTGATTCAACCGATGCAAAGCTTCATTCAACTTTGCCTTCAAAATCAAGGTTTTTTATCATTTTTATTTATTTGAAATTAATATTTTAGAAGGAATCCAAAAATTTCATTTGAATTGAAAACATGCTTTCTGAGCTTTCCATATTGTTAACCAATTTGGATTCTCTTGGAGCTGTTGGAAATCAACAAATTAGCCGTGAAAAACTGAGTCGAGCAATTTCAGTTCTTTCAATTTATTAACCATCCTGAGCAAAGTCTTCGTTTTTGGCTGACCAAATGACGAAATATTTCGAGTATTTTTTAACTTTTAAATAATTTTTATCTCTCATTTTTTCAGAAATTTGTTCTTAAATTTCAAGCACCAAAAGTTATTGCTTATTTATTGACTGAATTGGACAAGAAGAAATCCCCTGGGCGTTTGATATGTTCCATTTTACAAAGATTAAGTTGGGTAGCTGTTTATACAAGAGCACAAAGAGCAGAGTAATTTAATTAATCTTTGTTTGATTATTTTTTTTATTTAGAGTCTATAATGCCCATTTTTTATGTGGAATGATTCAATGTATTCAAAGCCAAGATGATTCTATTCAACAAGCAATTCAACGATATTTTCCTGTGATATTTGATTATTTGGTCCTTTTATTTCTGCTTCGCATACAGAAAGGGCTACTGAATTATTTAATGCTACAATGAAGAATTTAAGTTCTGGTGGTGTTAAAAATAGGTATATTTTTGATAGTTTTCTTTAATTAAATATTTTTTAATTTTAGGGCTGCCTCTACTGTTATTAGTTGTCTTGCTAAATTTGTGCCTTCTATTCTTCATAAATCGTTTTATCAACTATCTGGTCTTTTTTACATTATTTTAAGAATTTCTAGCTTCCAAAATAATAACTTTGACGCTTATTTAATTTATTTTAAGATATAATCCTGCAAGGTGGAGATGATGATGAACAACATCAACATGAACTTGCGGGTGCTTTAAATACTCTTTCCTTTATTTTACCGTTCGTGTTAGAAAATATGAATCAAAATTTGGCTTTTATGTTGAAAAAGGTATTTTATTTTTTCTTTTATCCTTTGGGAAACCTTCGAAAGTCAAGCAATTTTTTTTCAATTTTATTTTTAGTTACTATGTCGAGTACTTTGTTGTCTTTATAGTCGTGGAAATGAAGTTGTTCTTGCTTCCCTAGAATTCTTACAAAAATTTGTTTCAAAACACCAACAATTTAGAGATTCTATTCAACAATTAGCTCAATTTGATCCTTTATTTGTGCAAATGCTAGGATCTGCGGAAAGATCTTCTTTAAAGTATTGATTTTTGTGATTGTCTATTTTTTCTATTTTATTATTTTTTCAGATCAGATATTTATTGTGTTGATGAACAAAGGCCAAGTTGCTCTAAATGTTTTGAAAAAGAATTAGAAGAAGGTACTTTTTATAATTAAACTTTTTAAATAATTAACCCAGTTGAAACAATGAGTTGCTTCTCTATGCGGACGGGTTATTCTTTATCTAGACCAGCTAGTGCATGGAATTCTTTACAAGATTTATTGGCAGAACAGAAAATGCTTGGTTTAAATTTGGATGAACAAGCTAGCGATGAACCTGAACAAAGAAGGAAAACTGTTGACGATGCAGAAGAAAATTATCAGAAAATTGATGAGGTATTCTAAAATTTTTAAACCTTTTCCAATGGTTACTTTCCCCTTAAACAATTTAGAATCTTCTCGAGAACGACGATAATGTTTCTGTTAGTTCTGCTGAACTTTTTGTTGACCCTTTAATGAACTGTCTTCATCAACAACAAAAATCTATAGGAAATTCTTCTTGGTCGCTTAGTCAAAAATCAAAAAATGTAAATCTTTTAAATTATTTTATATATTTTTTATGTTTAGTTAAAAAGTAATGATGGGACACTTTCTATGAGAACAAGGACTAACACCACTAGTGGACTTTTGACACCAATTTCAATTATTAGTCGGTCTGTAGGTCAAAAATCATTTGAAGATCAGCAATATACCAGCTCTGCAGTATCAAGCGAGGAGAATCAAGGGATCTTAGAATTTCTTCCTGACAATTTCTGTAAGGATTATTTTTATTTTATTAGACTAGAAAATGTTTAAGGCAATACTGGCGTCAATTTTTGGATTTACTCTTCATTATTTGTTGCTAAAAATTTTTTATTGGCTGGTAAAGGAAGAATTCGTTCTAATCGAGAAATACGAGTATCTCAAAAAATCATTGCTTTGAATTATATCTCGGATTCTTTGCTTATGGAAAATTCAACTATCCACCAGCCGATATTTGATTGTATTATTTTTTGATTATTTTTAGTTTTATTTTTCTATTTTAAGCTGATGGCCAACAATATTCTCTTCTTGATCTTCATCTTTATATTGGCAATGATGATGATAATTTGGCAATAGCTTCTTTAAATTTTTTCTTTAATGTTGAGAAATGTTGTTTTTTCAATGATCCTTCTCAATTTGCTAAACTTTTTGTCGAGAAAAGTATTCATAAGTTTCTTTTTCTATTATTAAAAATATTGAATTCTTTAAGGCAAATTAATTTGGTACCTCAAAAAAACTCTTCATTGTCAACGTAATTCAAACCGTCTCAAAGGAATTTTTCAAATATTTATCAATTCAATATCTTTTCTTTGCTCAACTGAAAGTTTGTTGTTAGCATCTTGTGAGTATGCAATTAATGCTGATGCTGACATTGATTATTTTCGTGTTAAGGTTTTGTTGAAAATTTTTTCTATTTTTTACTTTATTACGTTTTTAGGCAGTTAGAGTTGAATTTATTTCTAAAATAAAATGGTCCTATACATCACCACAAATTCGTCAAAAATTATTAAACGAATTTTGCCGTGTCTTCCTTGTACAGTTGTTTGATAAAGATCCCCGGGTATTTTTCACATTAAATTAACATTTTAGTTATTTTTAGGTTCAAAAAGCAACACTGGATGCTTTGCCTTTGTTCGTTTTAAATATTGATCTCGGCCACAATACAAATATTTTTGCTCCATTTTCTCTTCCCCATTGTTTAGAATCACATTCTCCATTACCTGTGGTATTATTTAATTTTTAAAATTTTTTAGCTAGTTATTTTTCAGATAATTGGATTAACTGATAAACAACATTCCTTTTTCCAAACAAAAATCTGTGATGAAAATTTCTTTTTTATTTTTAACAAAATTTATTCACTTACTATGGACCAATTTTTTGATAAGAAGTCTGCGTTTATCTCTGCATTGGAAGTACTTATTAATAATTTTCCACAAAATTATTTTTCTTTGATTAATGAGAGAACAAGTAGAGGGATTACAAAAGAAAGGTTTTCAATTTTTTATGAAGATTGTAAATAAATTTATTTCATTTAGTAGGTCGTTGACTAATTCTCAAAAAGATGAAATGCCATCTGTTTATAGTATGTTTCTTCTGCTTTTGGATTTTGCAGAAAATGTTATTTGTTCATTAGATGAATTTGGAGTGGTCATTAGGCTAATAACAAAATTGTTTTCAGGTTTATTTTTACATTTTTAGCAAGAATTTTTTTCTAGATTTTGACTTAAATCCAGTTCTATAAAATATTCAATAAATTAAATTTTCCTTTTTAGCAATATCAACTATTCTTATAAATCAAAATTCTACTCTCAATAATTCCTCAACTCTTTTACAACTTTGGAATCTGTGCCAAACAAATACTGAGAATGCTCAACAACCTCCAAAATCCAAACTACCCAACACCAATTGTATTGAACGCTGTTTGTTGCTTTATTTGAGAACTTTAAATTTATTTTACTCTATTGTTGCTGAAGAGAAAGTTAGAAGACATAAACTTTTATTGCATCGAACGGGTCTGATTGCTGGTAATTATTAATTTAATATTTACTTGTTCATAGAAAAATTTTTAGAAGGATTTGTAAGTAACGCTGCTTTTCTTTTATCAAATCCATCTTCTCTTATCCTTCCTGAAAAATCTGATTATTTTCTACGACTGCTAAATCACTTTTAAATACAACATCGCCAAATGCTAAAGCAATAAACCTCTCTTTTCTTCTTGGTTCTTCAACTTCTCATGGCCGTCGTCAATTAACTAGTTATTCAAATTCAATTGTGTTGACCTCTCTTGAGATGCATTTACGAAATTCATACAAATCCTTTTTGGTATGAGGGTTGTATAAATTAATTTTAAATACAACAATTTTTTAGGAATCTCTCAAGCCTGATTTACACAGTCGTTTTCTCGATTTATTCAATTCAACAATGGATGGATTTTGTACATTTTTAGAATTTGCCGATTTTTCGCTAATTCGCCCTTTCATTGACGAGTTGGTAATTTTCTTACGTATTTTGGTCAGTTTGAAGAAAAATTAAGTATTTGAAAAATTATTTTTAGATGGATATATCTCCTGAGAATTCTGCTCGTTTAGTCAGTCAATTGATCAAAAGTGCCTTTAATATTAATTATTTTTTTGAGACCAATACCTTCCAATCCTTTGTGTCAACCCAAAATTTGGGAAGAGCTGACAGATTGTATTAAAGGTTTTTTTTCTATTTGCATTTTGATTTTTATTTGTTCTGTTTAAAGCTGCTCCATTGGAACTATTTAAATTTGTTCAATCCTTTAATACTTTCGTCAAATTTTCCCATCGTTCTGAATTTTCATCAATGCTTTTAGAAGAAATGGCGGGTTGGATGCATTCTAATAGAATGAAATTACCTCTTGTTACTATTGTGGTAATATTTGTTTGGGGTTCGACTACTAAAACTTTTTCTTGTTAGGATGAAACTCAACAGGAACAAATGAATAGATTATTGCATCAATTTGAACCTTTTCTTTCGCATTTACTCAAATTATATCCATTAACAAATTCAAATAGGACGAGGAAATCTGTATGATTTTTTTAATATTTTAGTTTTCTTTTTTTCTTATGTTAGATTCTTGAATGTATCTTCATTCTTTGCCTTTGTAATGTACGCTATGAATTGCTTGATGCAAACGGGAGATTCAAATCAAAATAATTTCTCAACTAAAACAATTATCTCCTGAAGATGCTCCCATTCT